>JAWQFL010000014.1:1077888-1104643 GCA_033442365.1 Creolimax fragrantissima | reverse complement strand
CAATACTTGAGCACTATTGTACTAATACTTTGAACACTCTTAGTACTAATACTTGCACTGTAGTACTAATTATACTAATACTTGGAACTAGTATAAATTTGCTAAACAGTACGGCAAAGCGATGTCAAATAACAAAACGAGGGGGGCCTATACAGGGCCTATATAGGCCCTATATTGAATTGGCATAGTTACACACCACATACACAAAACACACACAGACACACAGACAAACACATACAAACACACACACACACACGCGCTAACACAGATCTAAACGGAGAAACCTGAGACATATTCTCTTCCTTCTTCTTCTGCAAAACGTCAATCACATCGCATCGCTCAATCCAAAGTTTAGTCTAGATTGCACTCGTGACACGTCAAGATTTACGTCAGAAGCAGTCATGGTGCGAAAAGAAACTCTCGGAGAAAAGGCGTATCGAGTGACATCAGAGAATCCTTTCATTTCTGCAGGTACTGCACGTATTTTCCTTACAATCAATTATATGTAGATCGGAGAATAGGTTTTTAGGTAAAGAAATGTTATGATTTTCTTGTCTTTTTCAAACAACGCGAAAACGCAAATTTATAGCTTCTCCCCTCACTATTTACCATATATTGTTACTTGTGTCTATTCAATCTACTTGAGATAATGTCCAATCTATACAACTAGAATAATGTTGTGTTCATACAAGGAACTCATACTAGCAGATGAGAAATGGTGCATAATACGTGCGCAAGTGTACTTGAATTTAGAACAATTTGCATGCACGTCGACATGGGTCATTCCGTTGGAATCTATACATTCAAAATTTCGGTGATCAAAATGTTCCCACGCTCTTTGATCTAGCACATTTATTAAAATATATTTTGAAGTGGTCAACAAGTTGCATATACCACACGTATTTGAGTATCAGGAAATATATGTTTCATGTGTTGCATTTAACGGCGTAAAGCAATCCCACCCATGATACGCGTTGCGATGTCAGATCCAACGAACTCTGGCACGTGTATATTTACGGTGTTGTTACAGTCTGCATTTTTCACAACTATCATATACACGTATAATAGGTATTGACATCTAGTAAGTACATGTTTCCTACTCTTTGTTGTTTCTTTAGTTTTGGTTTAGGTTCTTAAAACGGCGTTGTTTATGTTGTTTTCATAGGAAAGATGTTGTTTAAATTCGTACGGTCATTGTTGAACTATTTAACACACGTTGTTAGAAACTTGTACACATATAATGTTTATGTTCTTACGTGTTTCGTGCTCCAACACCCAAAATATACTCTGTCTTTCCTGTTGCATTCGTGTTTACATTACTAGATTATTTTCCGGAACTGACATACACACATTGGTCAAGTCCTTCACTTCCTGATTTTATTACCTCGCATACTCCCAAAAGGTGTTTTTACTACTGGAGCATGTCTTGCCGGAGCCTTCATTGCATATAGAAAGGGCAATCAACTACAGGTGCAATGGTTTCAGAGAGGTCGCGTGGCTGCGCAAGCTTTCACTGTGGGTGCTCTGTTACTAGCCTTTTCTGAGAGCGAAAAGGCTAAAAAAGATGCAAGAGAAGAACGTCAAGCTATTGATAAGAAAAAGTTCGATGACTTGTAGATATAGGGTATATAAGATGATCGTTGCAGTAAATATGCATAAGCGCTCTCATATGAGAGGAGGCGAGTAGAGCCCCCACATATGTGAAGAGGATTAGCTTTCGTACAGTTGAGGCAAAATTGGAATGCGCGGGCATGGGGTAAAGCTGTGAAGGGATGTGGGTTGATAATAGTCTATATTGTACATGGTATGACTTGGAAATATATTGCTGTAGGAGTACAATATATTTTTCTGTACATCACACGTTGTTCATTCGTATGAGAAAGGTGAAGAGAATATGGGTGTCACACGTATGTAGTCTCCTTAACTGTGAACATATATAGTGTAGCTCGAGAAATGAGTCATCATTTCAATCAAACACGGAGGAAGTCTCCTTCGACCGCTTTCAAACAATAATAAACGTAAATGTAGTAATATAAACCCTAAAACCTAAGCACGCAGGTGGATAGACTCTCAAGATGAGTTATATACGCAATCAGGATGTATTTTCGAAAGCCACACGATTGTATCTAGACATACTTATGCCGTGACAACTATACCAATACATCAAAATCAGGATCGCGGTATATTTGTTTTACATCGTAATATACAACCGAAGAGTTATTGTAACATCACAGCTGATTGACATACAATACAAATCTCATCACTCCTATATGGAAGTGAGTTCACAGAATTCGTTCTGAAATGAAGCGAACGCCTGGCACATAAGAGTCTACGCACTTTAAAATGATGTTGGAATATCGGGTATACTTGATGTGCAAATACCACAATTGATTTCCAAACCATTGTCTGCATCACACTATAGCTACACAATAAACTATTTTAAGTTCTTTATTTGCAAGTTTGCTCTCAAAGAGAGGTCCCTGATAAATGCTACAAGGCAAAGCAGAACTACAACTTGATTCAGCTACGCAAGTCCAAGGTTCTTCATCTGCTCCAGTAGAGTCACACCCATCTTGGCGGGTGAGTCTACAACAACAACACCAGCCGCGCGAAGTGCCTTGATCTTGTCGTCGGCGCCTCCCTTTCCACCAGAGACAATTGCTCCAGCGTGTCCTTCAAGTAATCGAATAAATCAAGGTATGAATTTGCACACGAAAAGTCAATATATCGGATTGCATGTACTTGGTAATATACATTATGCATGTATTGCATCATATACTGAGAATTCGAACCCTATATTTACAAATGACATTGCTTGGAATATATATATAAGGCAACAAAGACATACCCATTCGTCGACCGGGGGGTGCGGTTCGGCCAGCAATGAAAGACACAACGGGTTTAGGAGATGCACGCGTAAGATTGTACTGCTTCAAGAATTCGGAAGCCTCCTCTTCGGCTGATCCTCCAATTTCGCCAATCATGATAATACCTGAGTGCAAAGTGGGTGCATACTTTGAGTGTTAGATATTATTTACGCGTAATAATATGAATGTATTGCGTGTCGCAGTAGTTCTACTCCTAAGAACTGTTGCTCGATGCGACATTCGCATTATAAGATGGATAGTGTGTATTTGTGTCAAACACATTAGTACAAAATGTGCACTACATAAAAGTCCAAACACTGCGGATAGACAAATGGCACGTACCCTCGGTCTGGTCATCGTCAAGAAACACCTTCAAGCAGTCAATGAAGTTGGTTCCGTTGAAAGGATCGCCTCCAATACCTACACACAGAGTCTGTCCGAGGTTTGTGGCAGTGGTCTGAGCCACAGCCTCGTATGTTAATGTTCCAGATCGAGAAACGACACCTATGCCCATGAGTATTGTGTGTGCAGGTCAGTGACATTGTGGAACATCCATTGAATGAAAAAACTACAGGAAAGTATTCATACCTATACTGCTAACTAAGTGTTCAGTGACTACCCTCAGGTATGGGGACAGGTATGGGGACAGCATAGAAAGAGTGTATCACATTTATGAGTAAGCTCTAGTGAAAACTGAACAAATATCGTACCAATCTTTCCTGGCATGTGAATATGTCCAGGCATGATTCCGATCTTACACTGCCCAGGCATAATGACACCAGGACAGTTAGGACCTACAAGACGGGTCTTGTTTTGAGTGAGAAGAGCCTGCTTTACACGCACCATATCGTGTTGAGGAAGTCCTGAAATTTCAATAAAACACGCTAGCATGAGACAAATGTTAGCTTGCATGCACGACCGAGACGAGGTTTCCACCAAAACCAAATTCCTGAGAAAAATGTAGGAACAAAACACATACTACACGAACAGATCTCAAAATTATTTCAGGTACGTAGCACACACATGCAAGTACAAATTAAAGCGTGTATGTAACTAAGATGTCTTACCCTCAGTGATGCAAACAACAAGTCCAACCTCGGCCTCGACGGCTTCGAGGATGGCGGCAGCTGCAGCAGGGGGCGGGACGTAGATCACAGATGCGTTTGCACCGGTCGCAGCAACACCCTATGAACAAAAAGGTAGGAAACATAACGGTACACACAAGCGTAAGTATAATGAGAAATTATCACGTTATACTCGCAACAACGTGCGTATTCTTCATAATGCTTGTCTGTGCTTGTCTGAGTGACGGGGACGTGCAGAGAGGAGACTGGGAAGAAATGTAGCATTATGTACACACCTCGGCTACACTTGCAAAGACGGGGGCTCCAAGATGTGTAGATCCGGCCTTCTTTGGGTTAGTTCCTCCTACAATGTTGGTACCATAAGCAATGGCTTGCTCGGAGTGAAAAGTTCCCTGAGCATAATATATCCGACAGCAAAGTGAGTAAGCAAGAGAGTTACGTCGAGTTTCTAAAGTTGTGCTATGTATATTCGATGTACTCAATGATAAACAATATGCGAGCAAGTCATACCATCTTCCCAGTGAAACCCTGCACCAAAAGCTTGGTGTGATTTCCAATCTTCAGATTATTCACGGTCTGGTCATACTGTTCAGATTGAATGGTGAAGCTACTCGAGTTTCTCACGGCAGCTAAAAGCAGATTGAGTGGTCGTAAGCGAATGCAGCACGGGGTATAAATTTCGTGGATGGGAACAAACATAAACCCGATAATTGAGCAATACTCCACGCGCATCTTATTGTAAAGATACACACAGTTGTGCAGTCACAACAACCTTGCTTTCTCAATATATGGTGCGCGTTTTCCAACTACAAAGTATGGAAATATTTCCTACGCGTACGTAACGTAAATTGTTGAATCAATTGCAAAACAACGAACCATATTGTAATAAAAATACATGTACATACGAACACAACAAAAAAACACACTCAGTGAGCTTATGTAAACTCGAAAGTAAAGAATACATCAAGCTAAATCCCGCATTTGACTGAGGTACGCAGCTATACTACAAATGTACCGTTCGTCATTTCCGAACTGAAACACAAAATGCGTACCACAAAAACACAATCCTTACACGAGCGACAACATACCAAAGGTGGGACATAGCTTGGCAGCACGCACGGCACTTCGACCGGCGGCGGCACTCGATACGACTACAGACTGCATGGTGTAACCTAACTTACTGTAAAGAGAGACAGACGAACACTCAGATTCACTACTTACTTCACTACTATACTACTAAACGCGTTTTCAGTGTGAACGGGCAGTGTTTGTTGTGTGTGTCTGGAGACGTGTGTTTGTGTTTCTTTCGAAAAATGTGTTTTCGTCGGTCTGGCCCTGCTAAGGGGGGTCGGTCAGATGTGAATACTATTATTCAATAAATATAAAATTACTAATTCAGATCTAGTTGGTATTCAAAATGGTGAATCAGCTGAGTTTACATCGGTCTTCTTGAGCATGAATAGAATCAAAACATCTTTATTTATAAATATATACATATTCAAATATCGGACAATCAATCTCAAATACGTAATTCAAATTGCTACTTTTTTTGTGAATCGTTTCGCACATTTATCTAATTTCCATAGTAAGAACTACCGTACGGATTCTGAAAACGTATAAAACTCTTGGCCACGCTCAAAGTACCAAATTGGGCCGATGGGTAGTTAGTCTGCTGGTACAGCTAAAACTTAGTTTTCGCGAAATCACAGATTTCATTGGTTAAACCATCAACAAAAAAACCCCAGGCCTTCCCAGTGCCCCCTGTAGTTAGTCTGGTGTAGCTAAAACTTGGTTTTCGCGCCATTTTTCCCCTGTATGTACGGGTTTCATTGGTTAAATTCATAAAAAACCACCATCCCGCATATCGAACTGCCACGTGGCACCACGCACACCCTCCCCTGCGCCACACACACACACACACACACACACACACACACACACACACACATACTCACTCACTTTCTCTTTCTATCTTCCTGTTAGCAGATGAGAAACAAAATACATTTGTCCTTCTCTGTAAGAAATTGTTGACAGACAAGGAAAGTGTAATTGATTTGCCAGGTGCGCATCTTTTAAGGTGAAGCGCTTCAAATCATATCGGGTTGGATGATTTTAGCATACGTTACAGTATTGCCAATTATCATCGCTTTTGCAGCGTACGCTTTTATTATTGCATTGGTTTATCATAAGAAACACAATGTCGATACCGAAAGATTTATAACTGCCCGATCGTCGATAGGGAGATGGCGAATTGCGTTTTCGTTCTACGCTGGTTCAGTAGGAAGTTGGGTGGTAACTGGTCCAGCAAACTATGCTACATTCGCTGGTTTGTTGGGCTGTTGCATGTACGCCATATCGGCGGGACTTCCAATCTTTCTAATTGCTTTTCTCGGTAACAGGATTGTAAATAATTTTCCGAACACACTGAGTCTGCCACATTTTATTGGATGGAGGTTTGGTCCTATCGCGAAGGCAATTGTCGTTTGTATAAGCATGTTTTCCATGGCGTTGGGCCTCCTCGCTGAGTACACCACTCTCGGAGCTTTATTTAAAGATTACGTCGGTACCACTAATATCCCCATCATAGTACTAGTAGGTATACTTACTACCTGCTACACCGCTGTCGGAGGACTCTACGTGTCCATTGTTACAGATCGTTTGCAAGCTATTGCTAGCTTAGTCTTGGTGGTTGTCTTGTTTCTATATCTGGCCATTGACTTCCGAGCAGACCTACCTACTCCACTAACCGATGATCAAATTGGTCTGAACTACTCTGGGTTCTCTTCCATTGTAGCTATGCCTGTTTCCTTGATAGCTGTCACAGTGTTCAATGAAGCTATGTGGCAAAGAGTTTGGGCATCTGAATCAAAGTCGTCGCTGTACTTTGGAGCGGGCTTTGCATCCGTTGCCGCCATGCTTATTACGTTCATGTTTGGATTCGGCGGTTTCTTGGCCCAGTGGGCAGGGTATATTACCGCAGAAACAAACTACAACCTCTACTGGTTTACTCTTTTCACTGGTGGAGAATCCATCTATCTGAACAACTGGCAAGGGTTGATTACGCTTATTGCCGCATCCATCATGAGTGAATCAGCTATTGATAGTTTCCAGAACGGAATGGCGTCTGTCCTCGTTTCCACGTTCCTGGAAGGAAGAGATATCAAATTCGCACGCCTGGTTGTCATTGTTCTCAATGTTCCGATCATCGTCCTGGCCTGCTTGGAGTTTGCCAACGGAGTGCTAAGCTTGTTCCTGCTGGGAAACATGATCACTTCGTGTGCCGTACTTCCGATTATATCAGGTGTGTTGTAATATTTGTTTATTCGGCAGTACGTGTTTACATAACCGTTAAGAGTCGAGATGAGATCTTACTAATAATGCTTATGTTTTTCTTTTCGTGCACCCATGGTTGCGCAGGTTTGATTCGGTATGAGAAAATAGAGAAGTACATTACAGAGTTTGGAGTTGTCTTCGCGATCTTTTTCTCGTTGTTGTCTGTATCGTTGTATGGCATTGGAAATAACTGGGTAGATGGAAATGTTGGAGAATCCATTTGGAAGGGTCTTCAGTACGCTTGGTATGATAACCAATATTCTTGGGATTATTTTGCCATTGCCTGTGGAAGCTCCATTGTCGGCGGAATCCTTGGTATGATATATCTGAACAATTTATTGTACTTTTTCTTCTTGTTGAACATCTGAATGCATTGCAAGACGTGGATGTTTTCATTTGCTTCTACAGACAGGAGTACTCGAAATTATTGGTGAATTCTCTCTTTTGTTGTATGTCCTTGGTTCTATTTATGACAGGCTGCACAATTAGAATAGGTCTCGCACAGAATGGATGGAAAATGCCCGAGCTTCGCAGGTATGATAAGGAAACATCCGAGAGTAGGGCATATATGGAACAAAGTATTATTCTTGATGATCTCGCGGATTTATCAACTAACAAGCTTTCCGATCCAAATTGAGATCATGAGGAGTACTCCGCAGGCGTTGCGAAATCGAAAAGGTATTAAGAATCGTGATACATGATATTGTATGTACGATATATTTGTATAGTCCACCGGCTCGGGGTGCTAGAATTGTGAAATTCTGTGCTGAAATGATACCCGTAGAACCTGCAAAGTAATTCTTGCTAGGGAAGCTAATTAGGTAGGTTCTGTCGCTCCAGTGCATTGCCAATGGATGATTCTCTGCCGAGATTATACCAGTTAATCTAACAAGATAATTCTTGGGAATGGATGCCAGGATTTTTCATGTTGCTCTTATCTTCCGCTGAAGTTTCCAATATCTATTAAGCACGGGTTAGTTGTTTTATAATAGACGGGATTAGAGACGTTGGCCTGGATTGCTAAACTCAGCTCTTAGCCTCCGTTAAAGTTTCCAACACCTATTAAGCACGTTTATAGTTGTTCTATAATTGATGGGATTAGAGACGTTGGCCTGGACTACTAAACCCAAAACCTCTAAAGAAAAACGATAGAGCTGATGCAGTGTTGTGATGTTCTCGTAGCCGTTAAATAAAGATAACATTCCCTTGGATTTCGCGAGTCAGGTTCTTTTGCAACCGTAGTATACATCGGAAAGACTATTCCGAGTAGTACAGAGACCATGCGTACTTCTGCTACGAAAACTACGACCGTCAAATATAAACTAGGAGTGATAGTAGTTATGTCACCCTCATCTTGAACTATAAACAGTTTACAGCAAACGAGTCAGGGAACAAAAAAAACGAAGGCTATACACGCTCTCATGTTTTAATAGAATAAATATAGTATGGAGTGGAATCAAACGCAGGCGTATATTTACCGCGGCAAGATCGGTACATAAATTAGAATAAAAAATTAAAAGTTCGATTTATCATTCAAAAAAACAGCGGGGAGGCCTCTTAAACCCTTTTTATCTCTATCTATCTCACAAGCAATACGCGCACATATACGTCCGTTGAGTTTGTTATAAGGAGCTGTGATACACGTGAAGTCAACATCCAGCATTACGCCTATCTATACGTTTGGTGTTTTCTGGTAAGAGGGTGGGTGTGCGATACCCGTTAAGTAGTTGTGCGTGCATAGAAGAAAAACAAAAGACGGTTTCTTTCGTCCAACATATAGGTACCCGTTCTGCCCTAGGCCCTACTACTGCTACTCGTAGCGGTCCGTCTTTTTTTTATCCCACCCAAACTCTGGGCTTTTCACCACGTGATAAGCACCTATTGATCCTCTCTACAGGGCCCAATTTGCCCTCCCGTTGGGCCCTCATCCTCCTTTGTGGACTCTATTTTGACCTTGCCCTAGAACCTCTTTGAAACTTGTCCTGGGCCATAGGATAGGGGCATTTCATACTATATTCTTGGCCTTGTCCTTTTTTTCCTTTCCAACACCGCTCGCCAGTGAAAAATACTTCATAACCTTTTTTGATTTTTGTGTTTTTATTATATCTCTCGCACACACACTCGCACACACATATTTCGACGCACACTCTCTCGCTGTCGTATCTCTCTGTGTGTGTGTGTGTGTGTGGTGTGTTAGCGTTGCTGTAAATTGTTTTTGTGTCTACTACGTATAGATCGAAGTAGAGATGACCGCGGATAAGTCCACCAAGTCTGCCCAGGAGGGTGAGGAGAAAGTTGAGTCCCCTATGGTCTCGCGCTCGCCTGAATCAGTAGAGCTAACTAAACAAGAGGTAAAGATTGTTGAGTAATTCGTTCAGTAGATCTTTCTTGTCTGGTTGTCCGCAACGGGTGTTTATAGACGGCATCTTGTTTTCAATATTGATTCACCGGAAGACAATTGCGCTGTACGGTGTGCGCTGCTTACGCTGTCATTTGGCAAAGTTTATTCAAGTTTACGCCAACAATCTGTTCTAAGCCATTCCTATCTTTTCTGGAGCCTAGAGCTCTCATTTAAGGGAACATATGTGGGCACAGACATCGAAAAATTCGTGACCAGTAACTTACATGCCTGTTCAAGTTTATGTGTTTAGTTTTACGGCATTACGATTAGTCACGTGTGTTGAGCGGAAGCGTATGGTTCTTGTACTCCCATAGTAATCACAAAGTATTGCTTAGCTCAAGTTTCACTGTTGACTACCTCCTATCTTGAATCATGCATAGGATATGTAGAGATTGTATTTTAAGGATTTTAATGAGAGTAGTACTTGCTCACAAACATAATCGATTCTTTTCTGAGAACAGGTAGCATGAACATCATCACTGCATACTTCTTTTTATAATTAATTTTTAAGAAATATTAACTTTTTTAAAACTTTAATCTGTAATTTAACATAGAAAGATGTGTTCGATGAGCTGGATCTGTTGCCCGTGATCACGTACTTGAGGAAAAATGTCCGTACTGAGTGGAGTGCCACCCATGAGAAACGATGCGAGTACTTTCGTGGTAAGCACATGCGACGATGTACATGTTATACTTGAGTAGTATTGTGATTTGTAGTGCATCCTCTGCTGTACCTCTTCACTGTATAACCAGTTGCATTGTACTCAGGAGGCCATTACGTGAATATTTTAGTTAATTTTTCTATGCGTATCAATAATTTACATTGTATCGTGTCTCCCATCACTACAGGTCTTGCAGCGGTGAAATGCCTATTTAAATCGAATAAATTCGGCATAAAAAGGAAAGCTGGAGCCGTGTATGTCATGGAGAGGTATGTGCTTGGGTAAATATTCCACGTGAATGGATGGTGGTAGTGTTGTTGTTGGGAAAGATGTGTACTTGCTACCGAGAAAAACTTGTTACAATACTATGCAAGTACGTAGCATATTCGAGAATGCTGGTCGTGAAAGTATTCAAGTTACTAACGCACTGCTGCCCTATTAACACGGCAACAGACTGCTATCGAAGGGTGAGTATTTCCACCAGGCCGAAAAGATTAAGACTCCTTCTGGAGCCAAGAAGCTGCAGCCCATTCATATAACCAAACAGAAATTTTTGCCCGACCAGACCCCGTACATCTGGACTTTTGATGTGCAGAAGTGGCTCAACACAGTGCTAGGTAATTGATTTACCACCTTTTGTTTGCTCCTGTACTCTGGTGTGAACTAATATCCTCGTAACCATGGCTCCCTGTAGCTGCATGAATGTTCCGTTTTGGCGATCATTCTGTTTCTGGTTGCTGTTTTTAATGATTTTAGAGGAATACTTCATGTATGGTCCCCGCTAGTTTGACAATTGCATTGATAGGTCTTCACACTTCTTTATTGTTAGGTGTTGGAGTTCTAGGATCGGTCTTTGCAGGAACACTATTCCCTCTATGGCCACAATTTATGAGAGATGGCGTCTATTATTTGTCCATGGTAGCGATTGGTCTGATCGTATTGTTCTTCGCAACCTGTATTGTACGATTGATTCTGTTTAGCATCATTTGGGCATGTACTGGCGGCAACACGTACTTTTGGTTGTACCCGAATCTACTGCGAGAGGATGATGATTTCTGGGGGTCGTTTGTGCCATTCACATCATGGGAGTACAAAGTGGCGAAGACTGGTGAGGGTGCTGCAGCACACTCTTCTGATAAAAAAACTGATTGAACCTTACGAATGGTTGAAGACACAAGACTAGGTAGGGAATATTAAACGAATTCGAACAAACATAATTACCGTGCCCTCAAGTTTTTTGTTATCTACATGCGTGTTCGTACAATATCGATGTCGCGAGGAACAGAGGTAAAAATGGACGTACTGTTAATTTTGGCTCATACGAAAAAGTCTCAGGGTCATGTACTCGAAAATACGCAATGGCAAAACCAACTCACGTGTTGCGATTGACTACATAATCTTGTTGCTGCGCCTAGTGTTATTGCCATGGATACTTGTGGCGTTTGGAAATGTGATACATCTAGCAAACTTATATCTTGCATTGAGTACGGTAGAGGTTTTGGTGACCTGGTTGGAAATCATCCTTTTTTTCTGTTCTAGCAAGCTATCGTATATTTACAATAGACTGCCATTCGAACTACACACTTGATGTATTCATTCAAATGTTTACATTCATACTTTCAATGTGTTCGATTCCTTATTGTCGTAACATTTATGAACAGCACGATAGTGTCGCACAATTGAACACTGAACAGCTCTTGTATTCATTTGAACACTGTGTCTCAACAATTGTGGAAATTTCACTTGGAATTGTATCTTCATGTCCATGATACTGTCCTTGTTGTAGGGTTTGTATGGTATATAGAGATAGACTATGAAAGATTTGTGGGAAAAAAACTCGAGTTAATAATACTCGATAACACCTGTAGTCTTGTCGCGAGACTCGACAGCCTTTGTATAGTCATACGCATCTCTATGATTGTATGTCATGAAGTATCAAATGTCCCTCAACAAACTTGAACTTGTTTTAAAGTTCGTACATTGTGACCCTCACTCCTGATCAAATCTACTTCGCGACACGTACATCTATCACAGAAGCATTGTCGAGTGGAGACTTACAATATAGGTTATTGTTCACATTCTCATAGCTCATACCTAGTATGTCACTTGCATCACTTTTCGTAGTTGTTTTATTATTAATTTTCCAGAAGATGTTAAACTTCAATAAATTATCATTCTCAGTCAAATACTGTTGCTGTATTTGCAAATTATATAACACCAGATACATTTCCCTTCACCTAGTCAAAAGTATTGTAGAAATTGCAAGTGGCTCCACAATCACATTGCTCGGTCTTTACAATTGGTAACTTTTGGATTTCGTACGCTCGCGATCTTCGTAACCGTGTACATCATATAGACACCTTTCGGATGTAAACTCATGAATCGGATTGTGTTTACAAACATAATTGTGTTTCATTTCCAGACCATTTCACTCCTTACAATATTCTCAGCGAAATTGATTTAACTCGGTTTGTGTGAACGCTGCTGCGACTTTACTCTGTCATCCCGTTGGCAGGCCTTTACCTTCAACAACTGATAGTATTTCGCTTTCGCTTCACTTGTAAGATCGCACAATGGATCGAAATTATTGCCCGTTGCATTTCGTTACATCAGGTTATACCAGTTAGTACACACATATTACTACGCACTGAATCACTCAAAATCTCAGCATGCACATACACACACGCGCGCGCCCACACACATTTATACACGCGTCCACACACACACACACAAAAGAAAAAAGCCATATTCAAGCACATTCATATTGGAATATAAGCTCAAGGTATAAGATTCCGATTCAATTATCGTGAAATGCAGTACAAAGAGCTGAAGCGAACTACTTACCATGTTCCCAAACCATTATTGTATGTTATATTGTGGTTAATAAAAACAGCCAATAATTAGCCTATAATCTAACCTAAGATAACTTGGGCCAATTAATCGTATATATATATATATCGTCATGATATTCTAAGTATCAAATAGCCAATAAAAGAGGCTAGCAAATGAATGATGTGAACATATAAATTGTAACCAATAAATAATGTAGAACTATAAAAATCAAAAATAATGTTAGCCAATGAATGATTTATACTTATATACGCCTATAACGTTATATAACGTTATGGAGGCATCAAGCTTTTTTACACACGTTATAACGATTTGCTTGATAATCGTTTATATTGCTTGATAATCGCTTATATTTGCTGCCGCTATGTATATGTCACAAGACACTCATGGTTGACATCCATCATAACTGGAAAATTTTGAATGGGTTTTTCGAGTATGGCCTCTTAGCGAGATATGAGAGGTAAGAAAAGGACATCTTGACGGTTTCACGCACAGGCAAAGACCACGTACCCTACAGGTTTGTGATAGCTACTACCTCGCATCTATAACGTTTAACGTCTGTATCAGATATGTCCTGGTCGATGTGAAGAAATGTATAATTTTGAGTCTCTTTTGAAAGTTACAAGTACTATTAATGTTCTTACACGTTCTCCAAGCAAAGAGGAAATAAATGAGATGAGACGGAAATATGAGTTCGATTTTTTATACAATATCCGAGTTTTGCTTGCACTATGCTGTTGCAATGAGGTTCGTAATGTGAAACCTCAAGTCAAGCTTCGTTATCAAAAGTGCCGCAAAGGCGTGTGATATCGTTTGTTCCTTCATTTAGTCGTCACATTTCACAACACGAAGCAATAGCCGTACTGTAGACTGTTACCATGAATTCACTACCATACAGTATAAGAATTAATACTGTATATACAGCACAGTATAAGTGTAACTTTTTGCGTCCGGCTGTATCGAATGAAATTTGCCATGGACGGTGTTGATCGAGGCTTGCTAACACAACATAAACACATCAGTTAAGTAGTAGACGCAGACACACGCAAAGGTTGCGAAACAAATATAACGTACGTAGTTTACTGCTTACTTATGTTCAATGGTTTAATGATAGTAGACTATCAACGCACAGGTGAGTACTGACGTCGCTCGCTCACGTAAACGAAGACAAAAGCAAGTGTGTCCTCATTCTCGTGCCAATCATAGCCAACAGTAATACTTGGTGAAACAAACATCACATAATTCAATACTTGCATATGCACCCACGGTAGCACGCCATCTGTCTTATTCATGATTAGCGCTGGGTGTGGCGCCTTTGCAGACTTGCGAGTTCGCGACAATCAACATGTACCACCACAATCATAAGGGTGGACAACATCCGAATCGTCAGGCCCATTCAGGGTAGGTATATAAGTTTGTCATCTCATTGTTTCACGCACTTACTTTGACCTCGAGAACATATTTTCGTTTGCTGCTCAGACGTATTTGTAGATAATTCTTATGTATATAGTTCTCGTATCCGTAGTTTGTGCTTGTCTCTTTCTTTAAACAATTAAAGATTTTCTGATATGAACACGCAGGAACGATAATTATCTTTTGGTTCCTCGTCTCACATTTAGGTATAGAAGATCGTATGTACACGTTAAGTGTTTGCGCAACAAAGAGACATTTCGTTTAGTAGTGAGCAAATAGTTGTAGTGAATGTTGGTGCTCATCGTCTCACAATCTGTCGGCATTCTTTTTCGTTCGGATTTAGTTGATTTACAAATGTCGACGAAACAAAGGGTACTAGTATAAACGTGATACAATGTAGAAGGTTGAACCTTAACACTACGATGTGCAGTAGAACTCTGCTTGTCGTGTGTTTTTACTAGTTTCCTGTGTATTTTCTAATTTTCGCTCCTTTTAGTTATGTGTTGATGACTTCTCTTGATCTTAAACTCACAATAGAAAGCGCAATGTTAGTGCTGCACGCCACGAAGAACATTCAGAGTGCAATGAGTATCGCGAGCTTGGAAGCGAGAAGCAGAAGGAACTTAGGTCAGCGTCCAAACGACCAAGGTAGGTTTAACTCCAAGGCTACTTGCAAGTGGCACGTGTTCGTACAGAAGTGTCGTTGCCTGGTGAATTTACGATTACGAAAATATATGCACATCTTGTGAGGTATCGATCACGGTGAAAAATGGGTGCATGCTTTAGTGTGCGGTCGAACATCTTTGTATACACATTTGTTCACTTTTTTTATTAAATTTTTTGCAGATTCGACTTTGATGTAAACACATGTGAAAAAATTAGTAGTGAGAGTGTCACTGAAGGTAGTCTGGGCGTAGACCTGGCACGATTAAGGCTAGCGAACAACAGCCCAGTTTCTCACTCACAATCGTTTCCTTCTCCCTCGTCCGACTGTTCTAGTATCCAGTCTCCTGCCCACGATTCTCACGTATGTATAGTCAAACATGCTTAGTACGCGTTCAAGTTGGACTTTTCATCGATATATAGCCAGGTGTCAACGAATTCATACTTACATCCTCATCCTGTGCACGATTCACACACGATGGCAGACACCTACTGCCAATCTGTGAATTTATGCTTATACCGATATGTATCTACAAGCATACGTATGTTCCAAATGTCACAAGTATAAACAGTCACATACCATTATGTGACTGTTTAAAACCGGCCAACCGGTGTAATGTACATTAACACTACGATTATACACCTATCGATTGTCACGGTGACTGGAAATATAGAACCACTTATGCCTTAAAATTATCAATTGGTCCATGTTTGCATGAATATGTACATGTACAGGCGGTGTACGAATTTCAAATGGATCAGTACTTGCGCGTGAATGCATTGTTACACCAGCTCCACGATGAGCGAACCGCGCGAAACCGGTAGCATTGGTTTCTCGCTGGTATATGTCTAGTTGGCCATTATTTGGTACACGGTCTCACAAAAACACATTCGATATGTTGATATATGGTATTCGCGCTGTCACAAATAAATGGTACAGTATCAGTGGGCAGACGGCGAGGTCGTTGTAGCTGACTTGCAGAATCTGGTTCCTCTTATGAAGGAGAACTTATCAATGTCCTGAACGACGTCAAGTTGTGGTATAGTTGTCTGCTCGCCTACATATATATGCTGATGTGCATACAGGACACATATTGATGTACGTCGACGTATGAATTGTGATGCCTTACACAAGTGTTTTGTTTGATCCGGAGAAGAAAAATTCCCTTTCCATAGAGACCAGGGCACGGGGCATGACGTAAATCTACTAAGACCAAATTATGAGAATAGTAAGACCTGTTTGAACTCACACTCTTATGTTGGTTCTGAAAAACTTCCTATTCGGAATTTCAGTGTAAGATCACAATTAACAATACAGACGCTATCGTTGACGATTGATTGTTTCTGTCATGTGCTCATTATAAACAGACACAAGAAGACCTTCGTAATATTTCGTTGCAGTATCTACCACGTACACAATACACCCTACCCTAAATAACGTCAGTCAATGTGAGGTAAACACGACTTCGTAATGTCTTAAGGCGTAGTTTCAACGATAGTACATTGCATGTAGGTAGGAAGTGATTATGTGTATTTTTCGTGGTGGGTTCACGTGAATAAAAATTCGAACGTGGTAGTGATATGTACGCAATCCTCTTTTTAATTCTGAATATGCCAGTGTATGTGAAATATTGGCCGATAGAACTGATTTGAACGAGGCATAAAAATTGAATATGAAATTTTGGATTGTATTGACCGTGAGTATAGGTATTAATGCTACTGATTAGTTGATGGATTGTGTGCACGTGCATGTATGCCGAGCTGCATTTCCTCGTTCGCCTGGTAATTGGGGATGTGAGTCGTGTGTGTAACTGAACAGTGTCTATTACATGTTACACGGAGGCATGGTAATCTATTCTTGCCCAGTATATCTTCGTCTGCAACATCAACTCGAAATAATTGCTGTTGTGTTACCAATTCCATCAAACTAATACGAGTTAGTTACAGTCTCTTCTAGTCATGCAGTCCAATCTTAGCCGCCAATCGGGCAAAATGTACATGCTTCTTAAAGATTTGGTGATTTTCGTTAATATTTTTTGATTCGCACTCGTGATAGACTTAAACCAGTATGTTTCGTTACGCAAATCCAGTCAGCGCAATTGAACACTACCCAGATAGATGGAACTTTGTAGTCGTGCTATGAATGAGCCAAGTGATAACGGCTAGAAAATCTAGTCGTTTCTTCTTGCTAACAATTGGACGTGTAGTATTGAATCAAAACAAGTGTAGAAAAGGATTTTGAAAATCTGATCATATTTCCATTCCTGTTGTGGATATGTGGTATCAGAAGTTTACCAAGGAGCGAGTTACATTTGACTCTTATTAGTGCCCGGTAATGCTTTTAGCGTGCAAACGCATCAACTTAACTTTCTTTGTTGCACTCAAAGACTTAGGGTCGCTACGTTTCTTCAATTATTGACCGGCATTGGTATCGCCATCTTTGTACTATTTTACATTTACTATTTCCGTACATAATACCGCTTGTCCGGGTTCCTTCGTAATGAAACTTGGATATGCAGGCACGTTATATTGTGACAAGCCCAAAACAAAGATTGCGTGCGTGCTATATGCATCTATATCTTTGTATGCGTTTCGTATAGTGCCCATGGATTTTGGCGAAACTAGGGCATGGCGTTAAGTATGAACGAGTAGTAGTGACGCGGATGTATGATTGATATGGATGATAATTCACACTCCACTACTGGGACACCACTCATAACACAATCGACATAATATCATCATATGTAATACTCCATGGCCACAAAATGTTTGCTTCCTCTCACTCTTGATTTGCCTAACGATGTATGGGCCAGACTGTTTAGGCCAAATAAATGCCTTATCTGAGATGCACAACTTATTCATTGGCTTACGAATCTGTTTGTATCGTATACGATGGTATTGGACTATTGAATGGCCATTGCATCATAGTACTGAATCCCGCCCTCCATGCAAATCCTCGTAAGCTATACAAGTAGTAGATATACCACCTAATCTCTACACTTGGATTGGAACACGTAAGCACTCGTCACATTGAATCATCTGTTCCTTTAAAGGACAAACTCATAGCTTGCATACAGTCTATTCATACGCAATCTTGCAGTTTGAAACCCCTGACTTTATCTGCAACAGTAAAGTCATTACAGAGAATTTGTGTGTCTTCTGTTCCTTCCCCTTGATCGCACACTCCCGACCCACCCTCGTATCAATACAATCATCTTTCTGTTTTCGAGATTGTATCGTCCTCTGGCTGTAGCTGTGATTGTGCCTGCGTCTTTAGCTGTGATTGTGTAGAATTTGAGAGTGACTCGCTACTACTATAAGTTGGCGAGGTACAGTTTCTACGAACAGACCTGGCAGGTACTTTACTCGTATCGGTGGATGTGGGAACAACCGGATCGATGACCGCAGGAGACTGATGGGTGTGCGTGCCATGTTCTTGTGTAGGGTTACGACTTGAATGTGGAACGCACGAAGCCTCCTCCACGTGCGCGTTCTCACTGTCAGGTGTATGTAGTATGACCGAGTCTGAAGATGTCTTTGGTAAAGGAGAAGTGTTGTTTGCGGTTCTCCGACGAGGTGTTCGTGCACACACTTTGCTTGTGTCTCTAGGTAATGCAATTGGGAATCGCTCTGCATTATTTCCTCCCGCACAGCTCTCCCGTGTTTGTTTCCACATGGGCGCTATTAGCAACTCCGAAGATTCCAACATGGGCGTTATTAGCGGGTCCGAAGTTGCATTCCTGAGGGGTTCCACAGAGGTAGGTACTCTCCTGCGGACAGACCTCGCCCCCACCTTGCTCGTATCGGCGGGGAGGAAAATCAGTGCCCCACCAGCAATATCATCAGTGGTATTCTTCGTTGTATCGTTACGATTGTTTCGCGAATTGGAAGCAGAGTTTAACATCGGGTCGGAAGCAGCAGAAGAGAGTGGGCTACGTCTAGCACTGTTGTCCGCGTTGACTGTGCGCAGTGTTCGGCGCGGTGATCGTGTAGCTACTTTACTGGTGTCTACACCAGCAAGGCTACTATCACTACTTCTACCTCGAATATTCATTTCCACACTTTGGGTGTTTCGTAAGTGTTGCCCAGTGGCAGAGACGTCTTCTGCAAACACATCCGAAAGTACGGGTATAGCACTGACAGATTTAGGCGATGGCGAATCATCGCTAGATTGCGTGCCTTGGCATATGTCTGCTCGTGTTAGGGATGGGAGGCCATTAACACACAGGTCCACACTTGACCCTTCATCTGACTCCTGTGCACCTTGCCTGGGTGAAGATGTAATTTGTGGAATAGGTGGGAGAAGATCGCCCAATCTAGGTAAGGGTGGGTTGTATTTTCCACAGCTTGGTGAACGTAGCAGTGCTGTGGGCGATGCACTCGGACTCAAGCGATTACGCGGAGATGTCGGTTTCGCTACACGCGATCTGTTGTGTGAATGAGATATTTAATAAAGGTGAAAAGCATTTGTCAAAGAGAAGTATCTACCTCGATTTGGCTTTTAAAAGTCAAACATAAGAATTGAATGTGCAATCTAGCGATACAGGTAAAATCCGATCTATTAATAGAGAGCGTGTATGTCAATATAAACAGTGAGGTGACTTGCCAGGTTTTGCCAGTAATAGTTTGCATACATGCAAAGAAACCAGCACAGAAATGAAAGTATAATACACGCGACGATAGAGCACGGGAATAGATTGATCAGCTATGTAGTGTCAATGTAGTTTGACGCACGCACATACTAGAACACAGCGTATATACATGTACATCCGCTCTAAAATCTCCGCACTATTCTACCAAAGCGGCATCCAGTGCCCCATTACACAACGATATCACACTTGCATATAGAGATCACCATACCCTGGATAATATATCTCCTTCACATCGAACAATGAGCGCAGAAACCTTCTCGAACTGACCGAGAATTGGTACATCTCGACAGCATCAAACACTTTCTCGAACACGTCCTTGCGCATAAACACTTGCGGTTCAGCTCTTTTTAATCGCATGAGTTGATTTTTTGCGTTGTAAGTCAAAACTGGTTGATTAACTTGCATAGCAAATTTGTACACTTTCGCACAGGGTGGATCTGTTGGTGGCGGTATAGTCATGGGTGTGCTTTTGATTTCTATATTTCCCGTTTCAGTGTTGTCATGTGTACATGTTTGCTCATCTGATATGGAATGGAATGTGTTGTTACCCGTAGATGTGCTCTTACTACATTTTTCTGGAGATAGCATCCCACGCTCCATGTGTTGTGGGTATGACCCTTCAAACGCTGTGGACTCGATCTATGTTTTGTTATATAAGTAGAGTGATTAATACTAGAATAATAATAAAAATTAGGGGCGATTTGTAAGATGTTATGCATTTCGAGAGTAGTCATGGGTATACTATCAGAATACAATGAACTAGCAACACCAACCCATACGACCAAAGGTATACATACAAATGCATGATGTATATAAGAACATGATTATGGATAACCAGACCGTAAACAACGTATGACCTTAAGAGAGATTATTAATATACACATACATATTCTCTATTCACATGAAAGTACCTTGAAGAGGCAGCTGATATTCATTGGAATAGTTATACCGCACAACTCTTTGGTCACAAAATCTCGTACCACACCCCATTGCCGCGCCTCAAGGATCTCCGTACCTATCTCAGTCAACGCAATAAGCCCTAATGCACTAATTGCCGTACTGCAATGTAAATATGTATGCATACGCATATGAATTACTCTGGTAATGACTTTGTTGTACGAGATTCTCATCATTCAAGCACAGTACAAGAAGCTCAACAACACAACTTGTCGTGGCGTATGGTTATGCAAGAACGACAGTGTTTTCAATTACATATATGTACTGATCTGTTTGTCTCAACTTTTTGTAATTCCAGAAGAAATAAAACCAATCTCAGTTCGCGCAGTGAATCTAAGTGCATTCATCGGTGCTATGTGCGATTGTATGCTCATAGAGGTTTGCATTACATGATACGTCTACCACTATAAGAAGTTAATAACCAAGACGTAAATGTGTATTTATGTGTGTTTAAGCAATTACAGTGCCTGTTTTACATGAGGAATGCTAAAAATCAGAACTTTTCACACACGGATGCTTTCTGTACCTATAACACTAAAAACAATCTCCACGGGACGGGACACAACAGTGTACACACACCACACGTATAAACATACCAACATCAAATACATACCCACGTAAAGACAAGACTGATCCACTTTCAGCCAGGTCGATGATCCGGGAGACGACAGTCTTATCAACGTCCAGAAGCAGACGAATCCCGTAGTCTGATGATCCCACATGTGCCTGTGATATTGGGCGTAATTTCAATAAGGTATTCATGGGCAATCCTTCAATGCACACATATATCTATTACATGTATGGAAACACACATACTATAAGCATGCTCTCACTCATATATAACTATAATACAACAAGAACTTACATGAGGAACGCAAGCATATGTGTAGACATAAACGACGATAGCAACATAAACATATACGTCTGTACGAATAAGACCTAACTATTGTAGTTTACTGTACGTCTCATAACAACACACCAATGCCCACAGTGCGGCCTTAATATCACGAATATTCGCATGGTCTATTGTATTCGGAGCATCAAGGGGTGACAGTGAGTATAACAGCGCTGGTACAATCTGCAAGGAAATAGACAAAAAATATGTTGGGCATTAGGCGAACGTACAAAGATATAACTACCAAGTTGTGGCGTGATCATATTACCTCACTACTGGATACTCTCAGTATTCATCTTCACGTCCAATGTGAGATTGAATAAGTACTACACTAGAAATATAGGATAGGTTGGAGAGTTGCTACTTGAAGAACTCGAGTGTGTGGTTGAGTTAATATGACACAGTGAGCGCTTGCGAGTATGGGGAGCACAACTTGTATTGTGTCTCTACTTGTGCGTGCACGTGTATCTCGTGTTGAGTGTGTACACGCACCTGCGCTTCCATTACTACCCGGCACCCGACCTCTGTATGAACCAGAACTCCATATAAATGAAGGGGCAGATTGGGAGATGACCTGTTCCGATTGAGCGGTGGAAATATTCCGACATGTAAGTTTAAGCGAAAATGTAATGGTGTGGACGATATTTTGAATTACAGTTGCTCTACTATGCACTAAATTAACTACTAATCACCTTTAAACTAAACCATGCAAAAAATCATACACATGAACCAACAAATATGAAGACCTACATACATCCTGCAATACCTACACGGCGTACACACATATACAGAGACACGCGACACAGAATACAGGGGATACACACATATGCATAACCACATAAATACTAACATAACACACCTACTTTTCTTTCGCAATATAAATGCGTGAGAACGGAATTATTCCATTCTCAATGTCAATGCACAAACGTCAGCAGCATTTGAATGATGAACTAGAGAAATCAGGTATTATATGCCACACATACATGCACGCACACAAGTACAAGCACAAGCTATCACACACACAAACCTCATCTGTTTCGTTTCACGGTGAGATGACGTATTCTCACGTTCGGAACGCGGACGTGTAGGCGTCCGAGTGTGTGATTTAACTATCTCGTAATGTAATGCTTCCTCTACAACGCGTACATACTCAATACATTGACTCTCCTCCCACTTCAACAGCCTGCTTTCGAGATAACCCGATGATGCTAGATACTGAATGCCACTTGAAAGAGTTAAGAATCTGAATGTATTCGCACATGTATATGTAAATGTATATTGACTGTGAGTGATCGTATATGAGTATAATGACATACAATCTGTACGTGGAGATGGCCGACGTTAAGTTAGAATGATGTTTGAATAAATTGCGCCAGTAAAAAATTGTGGACTCGTAATTATGGGTTCTTATAACCTTCAGAAAACATCAGCATGTTTGCTAGTGTACATGTGGATACATACGTACACGATTAAAGTAGAAGCGAATTACATTAACAGACCCACTCAATCAACATGTTACTGCGTGTAAAGTTAAACACGAATAATTCATATACTGTGCTCCATCACCTGAAGTATAAAGGATCTGCAGCGTCGCCAAAATGTTGCAAAGCCGGTCGTTGAGCAATCGCTTCAGCCAGGCAGTGCGCATCCAATGTTGCTTCTAATAACACGTCAAGCGCTGCCTGCCGTACTTCGGAATCTGGATCATATATCTGGAACAAGGGTTACATGAAAGCAGAGCATAAGAATACACATATATATGCGTGTGTAGGAATTTACACACGTAGATCACATACGAGGTAGCGTGAGAAATCCACAAACATTTTATACACTTACATTAAAACAGACATACATATGATTGTTGACAATCATAAGTCCAGTCACACGTGCAAATAGCTACATATACTGGTATAGTTTCCAGAACACGTTTCCAACGGCCAAGGAGTATTCCACGTTGAGCAGTTCAACGATAAAATCGGCTGCATGTGGGTAAACAGTCTCCTCAGCACGAAGAGACGCAACTTCGAAAGTCAAAAACATTTGAAGAACTAAACGACACATACCTGTTCACACAGCATAGGAATACCCCACGTTGAGAAGTCCAAAGGACGAAATCGGATCCACTCTGCCAAATGTTTCGTGCTCAGAACACGTAGAGATGCAACCTCATGACTCAGCAACATCTGCAGTATTACCCGTGCATGCCCATCCCTACGTACGTGGAAACAGGTTTATGTGACTATGACAATGTTTATACTCTTCAGACATATATATATACTTGAATATGTGTTTGTAATATAGATATGGTTTTTATACTACCTGTATAAAGGTAGTACGGAGTACGTTACAGGCGGGCGCAAATGTAATATCGTATGCGATTGGTGCATGCGGTCTCACTACATAGAGGTATATGTTTGTTCATGCAAACATCTGTCGTATATCAACAAAGTTATGGTTGTGTTGAACATACTTGCTATAATCCAACGAATAGAGGATTTGGCGATGGAGATCCACCCGCGCGTGACATCCAAGTACATTGTATAACCCTCTGTCCAGCTTAAAACGCTCCATCATCCTGTAATACGGTATATATGTGTACATGCACAGGTATACATAATCATTGATTTATTGGTTGAAATAGAAGAAATTGATCTAAAAAATAGCTAACAATGTTAACCACACACACACACACGCACAAACACTCAGCCATCCAGAGCAATGGATCCAGGATGTATTCCTCTCCGAATTAGCAATAAGAACACCAGCGTATGTGCTCGGTACTTACTTTAATGCGTGTATTGTCAATTAACCAATTACACGATATAGACGAATAAGAGAACTCCATACCAATACACACACACCTAATTCCATCAGAAAATGCAGTCAGAACACCTATTATTGCAAAATAGTCACGCGCCTGTGTGCGGTTGATCCTTTCTTCGTCGAACAACCTAACAATTTGATTTGCGACTATGTCTGTCATACCCGTGATATTGCCTTCCGAATTATCAGATATGCTTGATGTTGTACTGAGTGCTTCGAGTGGCGCTGTTTGTATATGTGCGTGCGTGTAGTGATGGTGTTTAAATAGTGATAGTGTTCAAGTAGTGTATGTTAAGGGGAATATGCGTCAAAGTTAGTCCATGTGTGTTTGTAGGCCAGAGAAAAATAATAATAATCACAGAGGATTGCTATCAATGAACTATATGTTGATAAATCTACGTTAACATGGCGATACTCGCACACATGCACATACACATACACATTGAATAATACACACCCATATACATACAACCATATTGCATACGTGTCGGTATAAAGCCGTCCACGGACGCACCCACAGCCTCAAGAGCATGTGCGAGCTCACTTAGCAGCGGAACTTCGGCAAGTGTTTTTTGACCAACATCAACGTCCGAAAGCAGGAGCAGGAGCTTTGCAAGGTACGAAAGCGTAAGCGTGAGATTACGTACCGTGAGGCCTGATCAGTCCATATTATACACTCTAACGTACGTGCGCGTTCCAAGTGTGAGTGCGTGTCTATACTTCAACAGATATTTATATATACCTGTGAAACTATGGATATATGAGAAGGTTTCTCTTGTGATGTAGGCAAATGTACCAATTCACATTTATACACACGGGTACAGTTTACAATCATCACTCAATAATAGTTGGCAAAGAACTGTGCAGTTACTCTTACATAGCACACACATGCATATACATACATCCTTACATACACATGCACAAACAAATGCTCACAGAGATACATGCATACCAATTGACAGGCAACCAACGTTTGTATGTTATTTGATTGGTATTTGACGGCAGAATAAAGGGTACGTGAAGGAGTGTAGTACATCAGCAGGCGTCGTATGAACCGCTGACTGTTACTGTCTGCCAGTCGACTGGGATTAACTAATGGTCCACGAATCACAACTAGAATGTTTCCCCACTGCCACGTAAGGGGATTTGCTGAAGTGAGAACGCTGTGTGCAAGAAAGAATAGCGCGAGTAAGCAAGTTGTGAGTGTATTACTATCTTTCGATGTAACAATCACTTGAGTTAGGAGTGTTCCTCTGCGCGACACAGCCGAATGGTACATATATCCAGAAATAGGCAAACAGCGTGCACACGTGCACATACACGACTACCTGCTTCCACACCGACGTAAGTGGTAAGTTTCTCATATCTGCACTGCTCGCAAGCACGCGTACAATTTCACATATGTGCAAGACGTCTTGATGCCACTAGCTAGTATTTTACTTTTGGTACTACGATTCGTAAGCATACCGCAATGGAACTTCTATGTGCAAGATATCTTGGTCACTTTTTTATATGACCTTTTATTGATATACATTACCACGCTTGGCAAATATTCTGACTGGCTGATGGCCATATATACCAATATATTCTTGCATTCACGCACGTATACAAACACCACACACAACCACACAAACGGAAATGCATACCAGGTGTCACGAATAAGCTGATTCACAAACGCTTCGTCCGCATTATAGTATGTTATGTTTTTCAACCTGTCCAACTGCTCATACCATCTATGACCTGTATCGTCAGGGTGTCTTATTTGAAGGTTATCCACATGTGCGTCGTGTAGATGTGAGAGCGATGGTGAGTGTGCATGTGCACGCGTATGTGTACTTGTGTGGGTGTATGCGTTTGTGGGTGAGGTTGGGAGTGTGGTCGCTAGCGTTTGTGAGGTTGCGAATGCTTCACCCTCATGTTGTAAGCCTGAGATTCCACTGGAGGGCTGGAAATCGCTTATGATTTGGAACCCGTTCTTGTCAAATTTTCGGTGATAGTTCGTTCTGTGAAGGCGAATGATCGAGTTCTTCGGTTGATCTGTGAAAAGATGTAGTTGTGCATATTTTGTGTTGTGTTGTGTTGTGTTGTGTTGTGTTGTGTTGTGTTGTGTTGTGTTGTGTTGTGTTGTGTTGTGTTGTGTTGTGTTGTGTTGTG
>JAWQFL010000014.1:1003544-1077485 GCA_033442365.1 Creolimax fragrantissima | reverse complement strand
TGTATGTATGTATGTATGTATGTATGTATGTATGTATGTATGTATGTATGTATGTATGTATGTATTTGTGCTCACATGTATGCATATATATCCCTGTGGGTAACAACAGCGATTTCTTCATGGTTATCTTGTGTATGTCATACATACAATGTTGAACGCAACTGACACTGGCACGTTTTTTTGTATATTTCTGTAATATATTGGATGCAGGTACTTATATTCTCGTAAAATCCGCTTCGCATACGAATATCTACATTCACTTGCACTCACTACCGTTCATATACATACATATATATATATGTTTACGTATACATACAACAAGCCTACAAGAAACATACTTTGTACACTTTCTACCAACATTTCATTCTTATGACGCCAACCGAAGAGATTTGAAATTGCTGTACGTGCTCGACTGCGTTGATCTGGGTTATTTGTAAATGTAGCAGCCATTCTAACAATAGTAGACACTCCCTGTGGGGAAATAGTCGAGAGTAAACATTACCTTGTGACTAGAAGTGTGCGTATTCGTACAAACGTATGAATGTACTCGTCTATATCCACAGCATCATACCTGTACTTGTACTAGATACGAGTCCGGCATGTATTTGCCGGAAAGAGAGAGAATTTCTCCTACCAACACGGTTGCCTGGACTGATATGGTCGAATCCTCATGGCAGATCAAGTGCGAAAGATTCTGCAAATCGAATGATAAGCAGTTATTTAGTGTACATCAACGAGTGCAAGTATTAAACTATAAATAACGATTGGATATATGTATTTGTATATGTGGACATCGCTTGCCAGTAAATGAAATTATGTGCGCAAACCATACCCCAAGCAAACCCACGTTAAGTAAACCCGCCAACAACACAGATGTGTAAGGGCTCATAAGCTTAACACCGGATGCAATACGCCTTCGCATTAGATCGCGGACAACCGATGGGTACATCTCTGAACGCTCTAACTCATCTGGGCATTTGAATGAGAATGAGAATATATATGTGTGTGCGTGTGTGAATGTGTGTGGAGCGCGAGGGCGTCAGAGCGGGTGATAAAGCAAGAATATTATGTGTGTTTGTATACATGCACACCCATGGTCTGTAAGTGGTAGTACTTACCTGTAGCGGAAGCGAAGTCCTCTTCCCATTTCGGCTCCTCGAACCCAAGTACTACACTTATCAGTTTGAGAGTTTCTTTCTGCCAAGTTTATATCACAAACACATCCGTTGACAGACATATGCACATAACATAGAACGTATACGTGCGATACAACAGCGACAAAATTGTCAATATGTAAATCATACTAGAGGAGTATAATTCTTTGTATGCGAACTAATAAACGCTTCACTGGCTAATTTGACAATAATTTCTGAAGAAACTTGAACAACTATTTAATGCAAACGTTTCATGGATAGGTCAAGGTTTCAATTCTTTTCTACAAGGGGCCCATTACTAGGTAAATATTCATGAGTATAAAGTACTAGTTACACACCCGTCAAGTGCAACATATACGTACGAATACAAACATAAGATTGATAGGTGTGTCAAATAAACGAACAACTGTGCAAACGTATATATGTACATGCACCTACATTCCTACATACAAGCATACGCATACATGGGAACATACACATGTACACACACATGACCTACAAGACACACAAACCTTTGAGTCGGTATCCCCGGTAATTAGATTGCCAACAAGTGACTGCATTCCACGAGAAGATGAAAACAAAAAGATAACACCAGGCCATGTCCGAAGCATGGTTAAAATGGCAATCCCGGATGTAGTCAGTAAATCAATGTGATCTGCGTATGCATATAACATACATGTATGATGACGTGTAAGTGTGTGTGATGTGAACTTGTATTTTGTATGTTCTGTATTGGTGTTCGTGCTTGATCCATACCAACTGAAAAATTATCGGTGTCCTACTGCATGCTTACACGAATATGTACTACACAAATCCATATACATCCGAATGCATATGTACGCACGAACATAATAAATCATACCAATAGGCTCTTTTGGTTGATCCATACGTAAATTGTGCTGTTTCATCTTGGCTACGTTTGGCAGCGTAACAAAGTAACCCGTATCCGTAAATGCAGCTAAACTTAACTCTAATTCATCCATCATATATACTCGGGTAGCGGGGTAGTTGAACACATACAGCAACACCACAAACACTGACTGTATAATGCTATTGTCGCCCACATCTCCATATAATGCTGCTCGTGTGACTGTGGCAAATCCTCCCGCCAATGCGGTTGCTCTTGGGTTTGTAATAGCTAGTTCGCAAAGAGTCTCGACACATACACCACTGTAGAACATGAAATATGTGTACAGAGTGGTGAAGTTAATGTAACCTCGCAGAGAGCGCCCACAACATGCGCCGCAGATTCTTGCGATAGTAACAGCTACCTCGCAAATAGTCTCGACACATACACCACTATAAAGAAGATGAAACAAATAGTCTCTACACATACACCACTATAAAGAAGATGAAACGTAATGGAGTGTTATAGATACAAGGTGTGCAGAGTGGTGAAGTTACTGTAACCTCACAAAGAACGCCTAACATGCACCCCGATGCATGTTAATGAGCTAGTGTTGAATTTGTGTATGCTTTTGGATGTGGAACATGTGTATCTCATGGAGAGTGAACTATAATCAACACTATGGCTACGTGTGTACATTTGTGTATGCATGTACAAGACAGGCACGAGTAAATGAAACGTGTGCACCCAGCGTGAGCTGTCTTACGCTTGATTGGCGTAAGACAAAAGCCAAATGGGTTTCATATGGGTACATATATGATTTCTTGAACATAATTATCGTAACAAGAAGATCAAGTAGTTTGCATGCTAGGACACATGTGTATCACATACATATTCTGAGTAAACCTCCAATACACCAATATAAGTGACACCTTTTGTATACGAGTTTAGAGATACTATTATATTGTAGTTTCTTTTGTAGGCACCTATCTTTCCGATAATGTCACAGAATCAGTTAAGACTATGTGTATTCAAAAATCATACATTCACACGCACATGTGAACACATAAACTTAATCAGGTTATGGGTGTAAGATAATCATGCAATCACGCTAAGCTAAATAGTCTGAAATAAGACGAATTGAGAAAACATCAATCCATGTATACATACCTAATGGGCTCGTTAAATTGACTTGCCGATGCAGCTACAGTATTTACCAGAGAGAGTGGCACATGTTCGGGGATGTGGTGAATAATTGAGCGAATCAACTTGATTGCTTGAGTACTCTCAACCTAGGTGAATTTGTTTGTTGTAAGAGAAGAAGAAAAAAATATAGGAAAGACGACGTCGGTTTGCATCCATGTTGCTTTGCAACCGTGCAAATGAATGTATGTATATGTGCACTCATTTACGATAGGTATGAATCTACGAGTTGGAAAACATACTCGGACCTACATTGTCTTTAGACAAACATATACATATACGCACCCCTCGCGTGTATACAGTACTTGTGGACCAATGTAAAGACTCTAGCGATCACACCTCATAGTTATCAGGTGCCGTGAGTGAAAAGTTACAAGCACGTAGAAGAAATAAGCGAGTAATTATGTGCTCCGCAGTTTCTCTATCCACAACCAAAAATCTCGCTACTCTCAGAGCTGCTGCACGAACTTCTTTCACCTCATGTACAAGTGACTCGCCCATACTTTCACTAACGTTGTCAATCAAAACCTAACGAGAGAGTATGGCAATTGTAAGCGAATGCGTGAGTGTGACTAAGTATATGAGTGATCAAAGGTGTGAGCATATGCATGTGTATATATATTTATGTTTACCGACATGCGGATATGCTACACGTACGTATGTCTTTATGTGAGTGCACGTGGCGTGTGCAGATAGATGATATTCTGTGGATGTAAACAACAATAAAGAATACCTTCGACTGTGTCTGTTGACGTGTGCAGAATTGTTTGTAAATGTGTGTACATGCGTGCGAAGGAAATTTTTCGATGTCATTTTCGTGGAACTGTAGTTACGCCTTACATACTGCGCATTATGTCAGTCGACGTTTCCTTTAGAGGAATGTATAGGCTCATTTGCATGCTCACCATAATTATGCTTACTATAATTATGCTCACCCACAGATACATACCTTATAGTCCTCACTCGTCCTTTTCCACTCTCTTATAAAGTGCACCATCTCGTTGAGCACCGCCACATGTGCGGGTGGGTCCAATTCTTCAGTCCCATCCGTGTGTCGCTTTAGCTTTTTACACAAGGCATTAATTTTGATGGTAGGCTTGGTATCCTTCAGCTTGAGCGGGCGCAGGAGCTTCTCCCCATTTGTATTCCTATCCATAATATCACCTGACCCCCTCATTTCTACATGTGCCTCTATGTATTGCGCAGTTGTGATGGATGCTTGTATCTATCTGATACGAGGGTACATGTGTACATGTGGGTGTATATACATATTCGTAGCGATGAGAATGCAAACTCTGTTGGAGAATAGCACATCAGCCTACTGTAGTCTGTCCAAAAGCGGCACAATAGACAACACCTGCAAATATTGATGTCAGAGAGTATAAACATACAAACTTAATCACTGATACCAAGATAATTTGAAATAAAAACGGTTCAAAGGCACTTATGTGTGTGTACAAAACACGCACAAACGCACACATTCTCAGCACACATTCTCATTCACTCAGTCTCTTTCTCCAACTGATGCCTGTATGCAATACTTGACACAATCAGTACACACGACGACTACGATTGTGAATCAAAGGCACACAACAATCATGCGCAAAACTTCAAACCTGCTACGCGTGGGAACCGCTGTGCCTCTTTCAATGTTGATGGAGGCAAGGCAACCGTGATATTCATGACGATCGTCAGAACGTGTGCGGGTTCATATTTTATAACATTTCGTGAGCGTATTTGGTACGATCTATGCATTCAAACATTCGTATGTATGACTTATCTTGAAAGCTGAGATTCTACGTTACTATCCTGTCTCATAAGTGTCTCACAATATCAGTACCATGGTGAAACGTTTTAGATGGGGAGTCATGCAGACACTTTACCGGTTCAAGATGAGGATAAAATTACGAATAGTTTGCTACTGTACTCAACGCGCGATACCGAGCAACGTAAAACACGGGCAGGTGACGTGTATTGTGTGTGTGTGTGTGTGTGTGTGTGTGTGTGTGTGTGTGTGTGTGTGTGTGTGTGTGTGTGTGTGTGTGTGTGTGTGTGTGTATCTATGTGTATATAAATGTATGTGTGTGTGTAATTAATTGATGAGCTGATAGATGAACGCAGAACGTTCTCGTTACAAACAAAACAAAAACAAAACATACGCACTCACACACACATATACACACATACACACATACACACATACACACATACACACATACACACATACACACATACACACATACACACATACACACATACACACACACATACACACATATACACTCACTCACTCACTCCCTCGCTCAAACACACACAAGAAACGAACTAAGGCTTACACATCACATAACGTACGTAGCTTCTCTTTTTCCAATAGCTGTTCTTCTGTAATCTCTATACTGTTGGAGTGTCTTGGTAGAAAGTATTAGTCACTGGTGTTGTTATATTCAGATTCAGCTCCTTCAGTAGGTTCAATAATGTTTCTCGAAGTGAAACATTATTTATTAGCAAGTATAACGCCTGAACGGTAGTCTTCTATACTGATTCAATACCCCTCCCGTTCTCATCTCTGCCCCTTCTCCCTTTCTCTGTAGGTATCAATCTTGTCAAGTATATCGTCCAGTCATGCGACAATATATCTAAAGTAAAATATATTTTGAAGTAGATTGAATCCGTGAAAAAAAACATGGAAAGACATCTTGTAAAGACACTTCGGTGATCAAACTGCAACAACATTTACGTATATCGAATAAATTAAAGAACTAAAATTACGTAAGACACAAAATATTTGGTGGTAATTTTATATATAAAAGGCTGTACTATGTGTACAGTATCTTGGTTGAGAGGTGTACTCAAAACCTTGAAGTTACATTTTCTGCTATTATATTTTTGTAAGAAACAAACATCTAGACAACCAAGCAAATGGCCCTAAATCACTATTCAAGCTGTAGCGTCCATAATTCTGGGGGTATACTCCAAATCGTTAAAAACCTACCTACCCTGGTCGAAATTTGGAGGCACTACACGCCCGACGTGCATGTACTTATGCACGTGGGCGGGAAGAGGGGGTTTATTGTCTAACTATTTCTGTGCAAGATATATACAAAGCTCGTATCCGTATTGGCGGTGCATGTACACACGAATGTCATTGATAATATCGCAGTGCGGTTTATAGCCCGGAAGAGCACGGTTCCGATTTATACTGCTGAATATGTTCTATACAGTGTGCAGCACGCGAGGCTACCAAGGTCTTTTAGGCCATACCCCCGTTGCGATTACTAACTACGACTGTCGCATAGTAGATGGGCTATGTGTGATGTGAGTGTACTTAGAATATAGGCAGAGTTGGGGCTGGTGGTCATCTGCCAATAAACTTTTCGAAAAAGTATGTGTCTTGGAATTTGAGTACCTCTACAACAACCAAACAAAACAAAAAATATGGGCATTGGTTGGTAAATACAATCTCATTTATTGATGTTTACGAACAACTCGCACATCCAAATATTCCATGTTCGCAAAATAATCACAATAATCATTTCATAACGACACATATGTTCTCAAAAGGCTACACACAAAATGCGCAAGTATAATAAAGTATATATTCTAAATGCTCGATTGACAACATGACATACCGTTGCCTATGCACGACCATCCCGGTGTTAGACTTCTAGCAAAAATCTCTAAACGACCCTCACTATCCTCCAAATATTTGTCGAAAATAGCTGTACATATAGTCAAGAAATGTATATATTGACCAAATCTACAGAATCGCAGTTCAATGCACACATCACATCACTCAAAAAGCTGGAAACAAAACAACGAGTTACTAATCTAAACCAGTCGTTCAAATACAATACCAAAATGACAGCTAAAACGCCGTAAACTTATGCCGGATGCAAATTTCAGCATTCGAGCACACTCAACAGACGCATATGTAATGTGTGGACGCAAGTGTTCTAGCCCGGTGGACATTGGGCACAGTCCATTGAGAAACGTGGTATATGTCAATCGCAAAGCGATAACATATATAAACCTATATTGGTTACAGATTTGCAATAAAACATACGGCCGAGAGGGGGTTTCCGTGAATGAGAAAGGCTTGGGATGCTGCAAAGAGTAAGCTTCTGCGGAAGCATCGTAAGTGGCGCATTCGTTTGTGGTGTCAATGGTGTAGGTGTTCCCATGGGTATGGATGCGGGTGCAGGTGATGATTTCAATGTGGGTGTGCATGTATTGCATGTATTGGCGTGGGGATTGGATTTCGGGTGACGCCTGCCAATAAGAATGACTTCGTATGGCTTCTTGTGCTCTGATTCCATGTCAACAACAAGAGAGCCTTTTGAAGTTATCTGTACACAAATGGAAATAGAAAATCTTGTTGTGTTAATCTAACAGTATATTACATACTACTGTTGTATACACATAAATACCACCAACTCGCATGAATAACGGAATAGGCAAAACACAAACCAAGCACATCTGTGATGTATAACCACATCACTTCAGCTAGTATAAAGTGCTGATCAGTGTGAATTCTAATATAAGATACCCTGTCTTGAGCTCACACCAGGCAATGACAAGAGATAAATTCCATCACAGGAACGAACCATTGCCCTCGTGGTCTTGACATACGAATCTATTTGTTGGTACCCAACACACACAGACCTCACTGAATACCTTACTGTGCTTTGAGTGTGCTTTGTGTGAAAGTATATATACTGGAGTGTGTTCGCGTGTGTATATATGGACGCATGTCTTGTAAACAAATATGCTGTATCTCACCTTGAGCCAGTACCAGGTGCTGACTAGATATAGACCCCAAGATGGGAATAAAACATCGCGTACATAGTCTTGATATGCGATTTTGTTCGTCACCCAAACTGCCACCACGCCATCCTCACTAATAAGACGTGGGATAGGAATATTTCGTAATTTCTGGTGTGGCATGGACTTATAGTTTCGTGAACGTTTCACTGACTTGTTTTCCCATGGAGGGTCCAGCACAATTAACGAGAACTTTCGCCCTCGAGATATTCCTTTTGTTAGAAATAAGTTTAAACAATACCATAACATGAAAAGAGGATCGTAAATATTATTGGTGTATTTTGTGTGTGAAATATGGGTCGTTGGGTGTACGGGCTTGTACTTTAGCTGAGGGTCAAGAACGGAGACAAGATCATTATTCTTTTCTATTACTTAGCACGTGATGGACCCTTAGCACAATTGCAACTGTGCATATATATCTGCATGCTCGTGTATGCGTGTATATATATGTATGTGTACTCGAGTACTTACTTAAGCCTAGTATTATTGTAGTGTAGCGAATGGCAACCATGTTTGAGCGTGATTTGTTTGCTTGCGTTTATACACATGTGTGCACGTGGTCATGATAAGGTGATTTCTCTCGAACCTACTTGTAGCTGTAGATCTACTCAAAGCAGAGACATCACCCATGAAGAAAGAGGATCTAGGCGGGAAGATATATTTCCTACCCAAAGTACACATACATAGTGGAACGTCACTCGCATTCTTAACTATGTTTGTAAATACATCAGTACCACACACGTTTACATCCTGAACATCACATGTGCCTTCATCACAATTGCGCTTCGAAGCAGCGTGCGGCGGAACAATGACGACCTCTTCGGGATCAGCCTTGGCTAGACTGGCCAATTCAGACATGCTAACGAAATCTGTATAAGGCTCTATATCTGTTTCGGTCGTGCAACCAACAGTCTCTTGTACGACTACATCTACGTTTTTCCTGTGATCAAACAATACGTCCTTGCCGTGGGTTATCTCTTCATTACTTTGCACTCTAATACCCTCACCCTCATCCACACCAACATCTGCGCTATCGTTCATGCACTCACTCCACAGTGGTATAGACGTTCTCGTACCATGCACCCACAGCTTGCTCACAGTATCACTTTGGCTAAGGGAATCGTAACACTCAATGAGAAATGTACGGACTGCGCTGTGTGCTTTAGCAAACGAAATCTCTCCACTATTCAAAGGTAACCTTCTTTTCCTTTTCTTACGTTTCCGCTTCAAGGAATCGTTTGGTGGGCTATTGGCGCACGTTTCTATAGTCTTTTTGATTTCCGTATCAGGGCATTTATGTATTTCTGTAGACGACGTGGACAAGCTCGACTGAGTCGTATTCGACTTGGACAATACGTTTGTGGATACATGTATACTTCCGGTAGTGTTTGATTGTGAGTTCATAGATAATTGTACGTCGACGGCCTCGGAAAAAATTAAACTATTAGTGTCACTCTCAACTGTACTATTCTCATGTCCATCGTATTTATCCTGCTGGCGTGTGGAGAAGTACGGATTGTGCACAGCAAAGAGCCCACTACGTGTGATAAATCCATTGCATTGTGTAGCCAAGAATAGTTGGTGATCGACTAACCAACACTCATCAGACACTCGATGTAGCACCGACATTCGTGTATCAGGTGTACATATCCATGAAAATTTTGATTTTCCAGCAGAGCGTAGACACCCACGAACGCTATTTATGACTTTTCGGAATTTCCAGTATGGTTGTGCCCGTGTTGAATCGTGTGAACGGAAAAAGACATTTACATGCAGATGTAGGGGATTTACACAGACCCGTGCAACAGGATAAAACTAGAACAATGCACTGTTGTAGTCAATCAAACAAACCAAGGAGAGTGCATAAAATTCACTCACGTTTATATGTTGTGTGTGTATGTGTGTATGCGTGGATGTCGTGTATGTGTGTTACGTGTGTGGGTGGGTGTTGTGTTATAGCCACGAGGGGTGCGGTGTTGGGAAAATTTGTTGACACACACAACCACACACACACACACATACTACTTAACTCATGCACTTCACTCACCTATTCAGCTTACGCAACATTTCGCCTCCAAGTTACTGTTGAACACACATACACCCCCCCTCCGACCCAAGGCGGTGTTCGTGTGTAAACAATGCCAAAAGTGAGAAGGTCCCGTCGCAAACCCCCGCCAGATGGTTGGGACTTGATTGAGCCTACATTGTTAGAGTTTGAGCAGAAAATGCGAGAAGGTATGTGTGTTTTCGTTTCGCTTGACAATGCCCTTCATTTTGCAGCGTAGTATGTTGACATGATTACATGATTTCACTCGTAATACAGTACTTATGCGTGTTCCTGGGTGCTACCATGGTTATAACAACGGCCTGATGGGTTTGTGCTATAGACTTGACTATGCGGTTGTTTGTATTTCTCCGTGAAGTTGTTGTGCGTAAATTGGTTTATATGCACGAAAGTTTAACAACGTGCATGATTCATATACTTTCCGAGTTATGAGTACAACGTGCTTTGTTATGCATTGTTTTTTTTGCCCAACTTTACATGTCAACCTGTTTGTGAGCTCCTTTCCCAAATCTACACGCATGCCAGCCAACCCATTACTTTGTATGCTCATCTTGTGTCAACCTTTGGAGTTAAATTCTGCGTACTAGTAACACCTGTTCTATTTTCTATTTACCCAGCCGTGAATGAAACGCACGAGGGCAAGCGAAAAGCCGAAGCCATTTGGCCAATTTTCCGGATACACCATCAACGCGCAAAGTACGTATACGATCTGTTCTATAAACGAAAAGCTATCAGCAAGGAATTGTATGAGTATTGCCTAAAGGAGAAGTACGCCGATGCTAACCTCATTGCGAAATGGAAGAAAGTGAGTAGACTTGTGGGATTATTCATTACGTGAATACTGTTGGTGCCGATAGTTATCTTTGATTGCTACTATAGTTGTGCAAGTAAATCAATGGTTTGCAGTGTTGTACTAGTTCGCTATACTGATAGTATCATACATTTACTGTACCTTTGACATTGGGGAAGGTAGACATTTATATATGTGTACCTCATTTCGTACTTCATTGTTGGGTACTACTGTTTTATGTGTTAGCGTTTTGATGTACATTTTACTTTGAAATGTGTCACCTGTCTTACGACGTCGCCATACACCTTCTAGTTTATACGTTTTGTTTGATTGTTGCTATAATTGCCTATGTCCAATGGGTAGCGTTATATGCCTTTCTGCTGACGTTTATTTACATCCGCTAAACCAAGATTTATTTTATTTGCTCATTATATATGCAGTCGGGATATGAGAATCTTTGTTGTCTGCGATGCATTCAGACACGCGACACGAACTTTGGAACGCAATGCATTTGCCGAGTACCCAAGTCTAAGCTCGAGGAGGAGAGGGTCATCGAATGTGTACATTGCGGGTGCAGAGGATGTTCAGGTTAACTTACGAGAAACGCTGTATACGTTTATAATATATGCAATAACTAATAAAAAAGGAATAGATTGATTTAATTTCTTCTACAAGTGTTTACCACACGGGATACCTATTTACATGTTGGGAAACGTTCCTTATAAGAGGACTGGTCAAACCAATATTTACGTTCGAAATGTCAAATCGAGTTTAACAATAGTTTTTACTGCGAATGAACCGCCCACAGAGGGTGAGGCATTCACAACGGACGTTCACACAACGACACGGAAGCACAGACGCTGTACTAAGAGAGATACTTTAGACTTTTCAACGACAATGAAACATTTTAAACAATGTCCACATTTTCTAAACAATATTCGAACTAGATAGCCAAGCGACGGTACCCATCAAAACGACAACAAATCAAACAGTATTGAGAAAATCGTCATAAGTTTATCGATAACAGGATGTGCATCTTTAATTTATAATTGCAGAGTTACATTTCAGATTTGAAAATTTGATCGGACAAGAAGACAGTTGTCTTCCTTACACCTCTATGGACATGTTAGAACAAACTTCGTCCATCATATACCTCCTATTTGTTGTGACATCCTCGATTATGGTAGTAGTGTCATACTAGTCTGTATAGTCGTATTCTAGTAAACTCGAAACACTATATAAAGTCGTGATGGTGTGTTGGGAAAAATCTCGTTTTCATTACTCACTCAGGTCGTAAATTCTTTCTCATTATCGCATCGACCCATTGATGTGCAACTACCATTAAAACTGTGTCCAGACAATCTTAATATATTCGTCTGCCTAGTTGCCAGTACTTGACATATTTCGGTATAATAATACAATAGAGGCGTACACTCATGCGTTCGTGATCGCTGCGGAACGAAAGCATAATCCTATCATCATCTCCCAACTCATTACTTGTGCATGACGCAAATATCTACCCATAAACTGATATCAATCACATTTCCGATCTAGTTTGGCATATTCCGAAATAGCAAGTGCAAACGTGTACATAAACTCAATCATGAATCGATACGTGCTTCCTTGCAGGTTACAACTGAGAGCAATTAGCAACAGAAAACTGAACATATACAAATTCTTAATCCCCGATCTCGTAGTGTGCAGGACACAATATCTACAATACTTGGAAAGCGTAAAGTTAAAACATGTGCTCTTTGGCGACACTCGAAAAAAACAAGAAAGTGCAGATGCACACATTAAGAAGTAAACATCACTTACAAGAACAAGGTTTAATAAATGGCTGTACATGTGAGAAAAAGTAGATAAAACACAGCAAGCTTTTATTACACAAAGCTCACCAAATCGTACAGTCGTCGCGTACAGAGGAATCCAAACCCCGGCAAACAAAACTCCCAATTGAGAGTATAAACCGCACATCACCTTGCACGTGCGAGCATGGAAGATTGAAGGGTATGATCTTTTAACGAAACTGATCGTGAGGGTATTGGCAAGACAGACATGCATAAGTGTGGAAAAGGATGTTGCGAATTAATCCGATTTTTGGTAAACGAACAACATCGACTTAACGAGTAGACTTGCGGACAGAGGATGACTCCTCAGCCTTAGGCACGTTCTCGAACTTCTCGCCGACGATAAGCTCGATGTGGCAAGGAGAACTCATGTATGGGTTGATGCGACCGTGTGCCCGGTAAGTACGACGACGCATGTAAGGGGCCTGGTTGACCTGAATGTGGTTGATCGTCAAGTCTTCGACAACTAAACCCTTGGCTTCAGCGTTGCTCTCAGCGTTACGTAGAAGATCCAGGATGTAGTTACAGGACTTGGTGGGCCAACGTCCCTGAGTTACTCCGAACTCCTTACACTGAGCCTTGCGTCCAACATCACCCTTAAAACGACGGAAGGGGATGATGCGCTTGTGCTCCTTGACGTCCTCAAGGTACTGAATGGCACCCTTTAGGGTCATATTCTTAATGGCCATTGCGGTTTCACGGGTGTTCTTGAAGTGCACGCGCAGGTGTGAGCCCTTAGCCTTAGCGCACTTAGACGCGTCTAGCGGGGCGGCAGCGTATCTACCCATATTGCTCAAAAAGTTATAGTTATTGTGCAAAAAGAACGTATCTGTATGCTTGTTCACACGTCTATGTATGTAACTCGTGGGCCTGAGGTGTAGGGTTGGGGGGCTGGGGTGGGGGTCGGTGTGTGTGTGTGTGTGTGTGTGTGTATTGGAGTGCATGTGCATGAGGCGTGGGATGGGCATGGGAATGGCCCTACGGACCGACCGACCGACCGACCGACCGACCGACCGACCGACCGACCGACCGACTGACCGACCGACTGACCGACCGACTGACCGGCCGACCGAACGACTTACTAACTAACCGACTGACTGACTGATTGACTGACCCAACCCAACCCGACCCAACCCGACCGACTGACCCGACTGACTGACTGACCCGACTGACCGACCCATCAGCCGCCCCAGAGGGAATTGGGGACGTTGTTTATTCAATTCTGAATATTTTTTATCGTTTTTCCATATTTTGATTTTCACGACTGATGATACGGAAGGCTAGGAATAACTAACCCTCTCCTCCAATGTTGAATACATTTATGGAGTAGATTAAAATATATTATTGAATAATAGTCAGAAACTTATTCAAGTCATTTCTTCTACCACACATGGGGCTGATGTGTTTTCTTTATTTGTCCGTTATTGTAATGTAGGTACATATTCATGATGGAAATACCAATCTCTCGATTCTACCCCCATCTCACAAAGTCCCCATATTTTGGGGCTTCTATAAGGCCTATTTTACCTACGCTAGTGCGTCAAGGGCAGCCAACTTAGTGAACACACTAACATACATACACACACACATACATACATACACATTTACACACACATACTCACACACATACTCAAACACATACTCACACACATACTCACACACATACTCACACACATACTCACACACATACTATTGAGACAAGAGCATATGAATGACATCTTTGCATGTTGCATAGAAATGTATGTGTTTGTCTTTTCAAGTTTATTATCACAAAATCCATACAATCTTTTGGAATAAGAACAATGTGTTATCGGTAGTTGCATCTAAAGTTAGAATGAATACTCACAATACTCACTTCTAAGAAATAACTTGAAATACACGTAATTAAGGTTTCTGTAATAATGCATACAGGAGAGCAATGCACACAAATTGCAACGAAATCCCCGTCTCATTAATCACTCACTCCTCATAACCACATCTTCACCACAAAACCGTGTTTAATCTTTAATAACTGCTTTGTGAACACGAATAAACGCAGTATTTTATTGTCATTTACGTCTTTTCATGAGATTGTACTGCTGATTGTGACTTTTTCTTCACTTATTATATATCTGATGTGGCTTTGCTGTACTTTGTGCTTGATCTTGATTTTTCTATCGTGTCTAAGCGGAAGTGTGTGTGATATACATCCCGTTTTCAGCATGTATTTTTCCCACAGTGAATACTTGCGCATTTATTGTACCGTCACTACAGTGACAGTAGAGAATAGTGGTGAACGATTGATGCCAGTGTAACACGATTTGGTGCTCACTTTCTGCACGATTGATTTTGATGTTTGCCTTTGGTACAAGAATGCTACTGGCAGAGACCATGATATTGGCTTGAATTAAACTGCAAGTGTAGAATCTCTTATGATTGTATTGCATTCCTTCTGTACCAATTACAAATTGAGTTGGCATAACGGACTGCAAATTCATCGTAATGGAACAAAGGTCCGTTGCACTCCACATTGTTGCAAATTTTCATTCATTTCTCAGAAGCACTGTGCCAAAGTGCAGAAACCCGTATCTAGTGATAAATTGTTGTCTTGTGTTCTAAATCCTCCCGCGCACAATGAATGTGTAAGACCGACCATCTTTCTAGTGCAACATCACTCCTTCACTCCTGCGATAAATACGCACGTAGAAAAAAACCTGGACGCGTGTGGATCACAATTCTTACAGTTTTCAATTCAATGTCTACTTAAATGTGACCGGTCATATGCAACTTTGCCATTGCGCCAGCCCCAATGATTCCAGAGTCGTTTCCCACCTCTGCATATACCAGTCTGGCGTTGTTCGGTAGTTTAGTCCACGTGTAGTAATTAAATGCCTTTTGAATCCGGGTGAGAAGCATGGCACCAGCGTTCATCATGCCGCCAGCAAATACTGAGAAGAGCAACAAAAAGTTTGTATGATGCATCTATACTCGTTATGGGTGAACGACCCAATACGTACCAATTTTATGAGAATCACAATATAGAACTCTACTAGTACACACTGCTAGTGCACGTTAACATTTCAACGGATGGGCATATTTTGCACTTACCAATTAGACTAACGTCTAACATTCTCGACACGTTGACGCACTGAAGGCCTAATTTGTCGGCGGCCTGGTTAATAGCAGTATTCGCCGCTTCATCCCCAGCAATGGCTGCGTCAAATACAGCCTTTGCTCCAAAGTCACCTTTGGGCAAGATGGATTCTACACCTCGTTTGCTTGCTTCTATCTTTGCAATTCGCGCCACGTTGGACGCTGAAGCATACATCTCAAGGCAACCGCGTTGAGAACAACCACAGAGATCGCCGTCAGGGACCACAATGGTGTGGCCTCCCTCGATTAAACCAGTTGCACCTTTAACAATCTTTCCGTCAATAACAACACCAAACCCAACACCTGTGCCCAATGTGATCATGGCCATGTTTTTTGCCCCATGTTTTTTAACGGCTCCTATCCAGCACTCAGCCGCAATTGCTGCATCCGCATCATTAATCAAGATGGTTTCTACCTTGTCACATCTATCTCTAATCATTTGTGCGAGTGGTATGTTCTTCCAGTCTGGGAAGTTAGCAGCCGCCGTTACGTGATTGTCTTTAATGCTACCAGGTGACCCAACACCAATGCAGTATACGTCGGACAATGATTTATTGATACTACTTAGGGCATCGTTGACGCACTTGGCAAGAAGATCGGCGACGTGATCAGCCGACTTGTCGCTGATTGGGATATCTTTACGTATTAGAAGTTCACCTTCGGTGGTCACCACACCAGCCTTTGCGTTCGTGCCACCTAGATCAACACCGACGTACAAGGACATAGTTTAGAATGTTGTGAATATTGTTGTATAGTTTGTCTTCTCGAGCAAATCGTAATAGTTCCAACTTTTATGCAGTTGTGCAACCCGTTTGTAACTCTCTTGAAATCTTTCTTAAACAAGCTTACCCAACCTCGATGTGTAAGTGTACATAAGCGAGTTGCACATACTACACAATATGTGCATTTGGTGCACTTTCATTACCTAGTTGGTCATCAGCCGGTATAAGAAACGTGTTGCCCTTAGTGAGGTGGGGGTGGTCTGCACCCAATCATCGCGTTACTAATTTGACCATATATGCGCAAAAGCATGGAGATACACATTGTTTGCATGTTTGTTTTGTATATTTCAAATAAAAGATACACACTATTGTTTGCGTTTTTTTGTTTGTTTTAAATGAAGAAACATCTTGTTTGGATTCCTCACACCTTGTACTGAGGGAAAAATGGAAGCGTACTAAGCCGGCGCTCTCTGTTCTGCTATTTAAAACTGTTCTTATCTATTCGACATCTTAATGACCAGGGTATTAAATAAACAGTGAATACATGTTCTCTTGGACATGACAAGTACAGCTAGCAGTATGATATCCTTCCAATATTCGTAACGATTCAAAATGGAAAAGTGAAGGTGGTGAGAAAGAAACAGACTACATTCTTTTCTTCTTGAACTGTATGAGAAGTAGAGCTAGTGGTAACATACTACATGCTTTTTCTTTTTAAACGACATGAGAAGTACAGATATCGTAGTGACTAAGGTAATATCAAGTGAATACATGCTTTCTTCTCAAAGGATATGACAAGTAGATTTGGCAATATGTTATACTTCCAATATTGAGAAATATACAGATTATTTTCTTTTCTTCTTGAACTACATGAGAAGTAGAGCTACATGCTTTTCTTCTTGAACTACATGAGAAGTAGAGCTATATGCTTTTCTTCTTAAACGACATGAGAAGTGGAGGTAGTAGCAGTATACTAGTTCGATATCGTAGTGATTAAGGTAATACTCAGTGAGTACATTCTTTCGTCTCAAACGACACGACACGTACAGCTCCTAGTATTATATCCTTTCGATATCGTAAGTATTCAGGTTACATGATTTTCTTCTTAAACGACATGAGAAGTAGAGGTAGTAGCAATATACTCGTTCGATATCGTAGTGATTAAGGTAATACGAAGTGAATACATGCTTTCTCCTCAAACGAAATGAGAAGTAGAGGTAGTAGTAGTACACTCGTTCGATATCGTAGTGATTAAGGTAGTACGAAGTGAACATATGCTTTCTTCTCAATCGACATGACAAGTACAGCCAGCAGTGTTATATCCTTCCAATATCGTCATGATTCAGGTTAATAACTGAATGGGGTGAGAATGAAGTAGAATACATTATTTTCTTCTAAACGGTATGAGAAGTAGTAGTATATCCTTTCGATATTGTAATGAATAAGGTAATAATAAGTGAACACATGCTTGCTTCGCAAACACATGATAACTAGAGCTAGCAGTATGATATCCTTTCGATATAGTAAGGATTCAGGTATACAAGTTGATGGTACATTCTTTTCTTAAACATGATAACTAGAGCTAGTAGTAGAATTTTCTATATCGTAATGATTAAGGTAATAATAAGCGAATCTCTTCTCAAATGACATAATAACAAGAGCTATAATTGTATATACTTCCGATATCGTAACCATGAGGTGGTAAGTGGAGGTGAGAAAGAATCATACTACATGATTTTCTCTTTAAACGGCATGAGAAGTACAGGTAGCAGTGTATATCCTTCCGATATCGTAATGATTATTGTAATAATAAATGTATGTATGCTTTCTTCACGCCAGCGCTAATAGTAGCCGCAATGATTTAAGGTCATGAGTTATAGGTGAGAATGAAACACACAACAGTGCTTTATTTTCTTTAACGACACGAGGAGCATAAGAGTAGTAGTAAAACCATTAACGTCTTTAACGAACGACAGCAGCACAGCTCTTCCTTGGCGGGTTGGTATGGGGCGCAGAGAGCACACAGATGAGAGACAGCAGCAAGCACCGGTTCGGTCTTTTATTCAATGTGTAAGCTTCTTTTCTTTATTGTTCTTATTCAGGGATAGAGACAGAGAGTATGAGAGTGTGTGTTATATGAGCAACAGTTTGTATGTGTATATTATTCAAAAAGCTCCTCTATAAGTATTTAAATTGAATGACAACAGAGCAACTGCAATGTAAAGTGCAGTGTGCAGCACAAGTGGTTTTGATGTGAATGCTGAAGCCCACAGTGAACATGAACCAAACAAACATACACACACACACACACACACCACACACAACCCAAGCGCTTCCGTCGATGTGAATGCTGAAGTCCTCCTATTCCCCACGGTGAACATAAACACAGGTACACACAGAATATAAAACAGACAACAACAACAAGAAAACAGGGAGAGTGGGAACTTCACTCTGTGTAAACAAGCATCGTCACTTACGACGCACACACTATGAAGCTGATTGTAGAGATAAACGAAGAGGAGGCTTCACAGTATGCAGCTAATTGCGTAGTCCAGGCCATAAACAAAAAAAACCCTGGTCTTGACAACTATTTTGTCCTTGGCCTTCCAACAGGTATACTTGGCCATAAAGATAGTCGGATTCGTGGACGCTTACGAACTCGCTTCCAGTTTTTTTAACTACTAACTACTTTGGTTCGATACGTAGGTTATACACCACTAAAGATGTATGATCTACTGGTGGAAGCGTATAAGGAAGGTAAAGTGTCGTTCAAATTTGTCAAAACCTTCAATACGGATGAATTCATCGGTATTCCAAAGGACTCGCGTATTTCTCATCACAAGTACATGTGGGACCATCTTTTCAAGCATATTGATATACAACCCCAGGTGCGTATGTATGCGTTGTTGCTTTGTTGGCAATGTCTTGCACCCTGGTTTCACCCAAACTTTCTAGTTACATGGTACAAAATGCAACCTCATCGGTAGAACGCAAATATCCCCGACGGCACTGTCGAAGATCTTGAAAAGGAGTGCGAGAGCTACGAGAAAAAGATCCTGGCTGCTGGAGGTATTTTTATTGTTCATTTACAAAACTGAACTACAAGTATTGTTGTGCCTTTTCATTCGAGTATTATTTCTTCGGGTTTAAACGTAGGTATCGACCTCTTCGTTTGCGGTATTGGCGCTGACGGACATATTGCTTGCAATGAACCATGCAGTTCTTTGAAGTCTAGAACCAGGGTAAAAACTATGACTGAAGACACCTTCAAAACAACTGCGCAGTTTCTTCACACGAAGGCCGAGGATTTGGACAAGGTTGTAAATGTGATTCATTTGTTCATCAAAATCCAGAGCGACTATGGATGTTTCGTGTAATTGGCCTCAGGCCATGTAAAATTAATTTTTTCGCTGCGCCTTCAACCTGCTCCTCAACAGATGCCCCGAATGTCAATCACTGTTGGTGTTGGCACAGTATTCGATTCAAAAGCAGTTCTGGTTATTGTTTGTGGTTCCAATAAAGCTTTGGCACTGCATCACATTGTTGAGAAAGGATTTAGTCACATGTGGACTGCCTCTGTTTTTCAACATCACCCTGAGACCACTATAGTCTGCGATGAGGAAGCCACAGGCGAGCTTAAGGTATTCTTATATATTCGGACAACAATAAATAGACTTACTTCCAAGTTTTTCTCTTACCTGATTGTTTTTTCCGCAATGTATAGGTAAAAACGGTTCGATACTTCGTACAGCTGCGTCAAATGATTTTAAAGCTAGCTGCCGAGAAGACAAGCAGGGATAGTTAAATTTGAAGTAACAATAGTAACAATATATTCGTATAGAGTACGTTTGTATACATTACTAGACATTTTTGCTACCATACGTTCGCATTTGTTGTCGTAATAACTGGACTATCATCGGGGCTTTCTTGAAACACTTCATCAGAGTGAGAAAATCTGATGGTTCTTGTGTTTGTCTTCGTTTGGCCTAAATATTAACCTGATGAGTCAGGTCATGGCCTTCGTTCTGGCCCAATGCGTGAAGAGTGAGTAAGAAACACCAAACCCCTTTGGATGCATGTTTACCAGAAGCGGTCGTTTTGCCATGCAAATGCTTCTGTTTTTACCTAGGAGCATCTACAAGATATGAAGTAAAACAAGTCAAATTCTATCCCGTTGGCATAATTTGGATGAAATGTTGTGTCTGAATACATGAAGAAAATCGATTTAGCATACTTTGCAGATTTTAATATATAAAATCGTTTGCCTTCTGTTACACAATGCAGATGAATACCATTTTATATTAGAGACCACAGCATTGCTACATCTAATATATGTAGACTTTTGTAGGCTTAAATGAAAAAGAAAGTATCCAGACGTATCCAGACAATTCAATGAATATCTATGCAAGATCTTGTAATCGACAGGCCAATACTAAAATGTGGTTCGAATCTAAACTACTTTTGATCGAAATTAGCGGAGCTGGCTCTGGGATGAAATCCTGTGATTTGCAGGAAGCTATTCCCATACCTCCACCTCTGTGATGTTTCAGAAAGCATTTTCATAGGTTCAGTATTTTAATCTCCTCTTGTTTCACATTGCGTCCCATTCTTACCATGAATAAAGAATTATGACTAGTCTGTAGATTGCAGCCTCACTTACAAATCAATCAATCCCTTTCATACGTTTACACCGCAACATACGAGCTAAAAGCTCATTCAATATTGCTCGCGGACTATTCTAAACAGAAGGATACACAGAAACACTCTTCGCCTTTGTGACCCGTTCCACGGTAAATCCTTACTCCAGCCACGTCAATCGTGACCATGGTCATAAATTATACAAAACTATTCTCGAAAACTTTCTGGTCAAAACGTATCACTTCGTAACCAATGCACACAGCTAAGAGTACTATGTTGAAACAGTGATTTATTGTATGTACAGTTGATTAAACTTTTATAATACTTAGAACTTCCTTTGTCGTTTGTGATCATATCCGCCTCCCCCGCCGCCGCCACCACCTCTACCACCACCCCTACCACCACCCCTACCTCCACCCCTACCGCCACCCCTACCTCCACCCCTACCGCCACCCCTACCGCCACCCCTACCGCCACCTCTGCCGCCACCCCGACTAGCCCCTCCTCCACCGTATTCTTTAGGCTTTTTCATATCCTTGGGAGGATTGACAGTGTCTGTCTCGGCATGTCGCTTTTTGACCATACCATGAAGGTAGGCAGACCGGTTCTGAAGTGTCGTTTGGTTCTCGAGATGTATAAACTATATTGAAATCAAAAGCCGAGTTGTTTTGAAGTGAGCAATCCGTATTTAGCTTGTATGTTTTCAAAGCAGCGGAAGGTGGAAACGACAGTAGTATCACATGTGCATTGGCTATATGGTAGAACTCAAAATTATCAACATGCAAGCACTTCGTATACGTGCCCAGATTGCATCTAGTGTTTATGCACTGAATCGCTCATTTGATCACACGTGTATAAAAAAGGTAACGCAAAGTTTAGTATACCTCGTTTAAGGCCTTCTCTGAGACGGATATGGGCACCCACTTCATATAGTCGATCAGACCCTCGTCGATATCATCTTCCAACAGGCATTCTGGATTCTCTTCCATCAATCTATATAGGTGTGATAGATGTCATAGATTAAGTGAGTCTGGACTGTGACTGTGCGGGAGTCTCTGTTTTCTTAGGTGCATATATACATAACTGAGTACGAGTGTTGAGGGTATGGTTGTATTATGTGTAAGGAGTCGGAGAGTCCGAGGTAAGGCCGTCGCAAACCCATAGTATATTGCGATACACATATTAGCGAGATATTTGTACGTGTCTTTGCGGGATGATTTCTAGCTTACCTGGCGATCATCTTCTTAATACTTTCAGTCTTTTTGTTACGAGCTGCCTCCTTCTCTGACTGATTCTCCGTCTTGCGTCGGACGGAAGCACTTCCACCACCAGCAGCAGATTTCTCAACATTAATACGACGCCTTTGTGAGAAATGAATACGACAGAACAACACATTAAATACGCATAGTATACGCCAGTGCATGTATGTACGTTTATGATAAAATATGAATCACATGTATGAACTCACCCATCCATCTTTGTATGGTGCAGCTTGCAAGCAACAGTAAGAGCTTTTTTAGTCTTAAAGTCAATAAACGCCATGCCTCTGGACTTTCCCGTGCCCTTCTCTGTCAACATACGCACACCGCTAATATCATTACCAAGGTTGCCAAGCCGTTGAAAGTGTTCTTTGATGGCTTCTGCATCTACCGTATACGGTAGCTGGCCAACGAAGGCAATGTATAGTTCCTTCTCGACTGCATCTTCTCCATCCTACAAGACATGTTGTGTGCGTATTAGACTTCATGTATATACCCACCGTCTCTACTATTTGTTAAAACATGTACGCGAGAATGAATATTCTGGGAACGTAATTTAATATTTCAAGCCTGCATGCACTCAGAATTTATCGAGTGCATAAGTACGAAGAAACATTAGAGGTTAACTAGCGAACTACCACAATACAAGTACGCAAATAGTTGTACTAGAACTGAGCATTACTGGTCAACAATTCGTATTGCCAAAGGACGGATGCGTGAATCTAGCGTATCCATATGTATGTATGTACGTGTATATCTGTTTTATGTGGGCATACTGTGTGTTTATGGTGTTGAATGTTGAAAACTACATTTCGATCCTTCTTACGTGCGTGCGTAAGAATTTGTCCTCATACTCCTGTGTGTATTCTTATGAACACAAAAAGAACACGTCAATTTCACCTACCACTGCGTTTCGTTTCCGCTTTTTCGATTCCAGCGTAGCAGCCGACTCGGCCTTCACAGCCTCAGAAGCAGGCGGCATAACCAAAAACAACAATTTAATGAGAGGGGTGTACGTAGCCAACTGTGCGTCTTCGTATCCAAGCGCGTCGTCGGCGTGTGTGTATGTGTGTGTGTGTGTGTGTGTATGTGTGTGTGTGTGTGTGTGTGTGTGTGTGTGTGTGTGTGTGTGTGTGTGTGTGTGTGTGTGTGTGTGTGTGTGTGTGTGTGTGTGCGTGCGTGTGTGTGTGTATGTGTGTTGGTTTATGGCAACGCACGTGGACAGGGCAGATCGCGTAACGCTTATTTTCACATGTATGCCGAAATACGAATCTAATTATTATATATGAGGAAATACGATATTATTTTGCTATGCTTAATTTCACATCTAGTACCGAAATAATAAGCTAATTTATCATGTATGAGTAAATACGACCTTATTTTTCCTTCATGTAACGCTAAGATCTAGTAAAATATAAATCAGATCTAAATGAATAAAAAGCACTATATTCAGAATATAATCAACAAATCTAGTACTACTCCTATATATTTAAAGGGTTAATTCATATTCTAGAACAAGTATTTATTCAAATAGATAAGTCGGAATTTCCATTCCCCCCTCGCCCTAGAAAAAGACCGCCCAAAAACCAAAACCGAAGAAAAAAACCAAGTTTTATTTAACGCACCCACCGACCGACAGGCCGACCTCATCGCATCGCACACATACGCACACACACACATATACGGAAGCACACACACACACACACACACATACACACTTGCACACACACACAAACAACACACACACACACACACACACACACATATATATATACACTATATATTGTATCGCCGGGTTGGTCTGAGGATAACATTTAAACCTCAGCTATAGTTGCCCCTGCTTTCGTATAACTACTTACTATGAGCAGGCGGGTGTCAAAGGAGGAGAATAAGTCCAAGTTTAGTACTTTAAACGTGAATGCTTTGTTTAAGACAAAGGATGGTGGACAGCGGGGAAGTGTTGCCCCGTCATCTGGTAAGTGAAGAAATCACACGCGTATACGTATGTATCACGTGCTTACATTGATACACATAAAACTATTTTGAGTGTTATATGTCTCACCACGTAACGTTTAGCTGCAGCTTTGTCCACCTAGGTACATATTATCGGAACGTTCGAACTAATGCAGAAAAACCCTTGAGTTTTTTATATACACTTGCGCCGCCACATTAGTCTTGCAACGTCTTATAGTTATAATACTCGATTTACTTCTTCTTAATAGGAGGACCCAGGACGGGGCCGGGGCTTCAGGTGTTAGGAGGTGCATCGAGAGTAAAAGCTCCCAGGCCACTTAATTTGCCTTCTCTCCGTAAAGAAAATTCTGGGTTGGACCCGACCACGCAAATCGTCCCGGCAGGTGGAGGAGGTGAGTCTATCGGCTGTTAAGTGATGATTGTTAACACACATATTGATGTATATGCACAGACTTGTAGTGTGCATTGACGTGCATGCATGTGGTCATATGATATTGTTATAATCGAGTTTACGAAATCAATCCTGTGTGCGTTTTATATATTGATATGGCTGTATGTTCGGAACGGAAGATATTTGTTGTTTGATTTGATACGATGTTTCACATATCTCACAATATTATGACAGTTATTAGGTGGTATTTCTTGTAGTTATACTCGAAATTTCAAATATACAGTTGTGCAAACGTGCGTACGAACATATCTGAGCACACACATCTACATGCAAATCAACAAGCTTTAAACAAATCACACACATACGAATACACAGTCGTATATCCCAGTCGTGAATACGAAATCACATGTACACAAAACCAATCGAATTTGTAGTGCACGTTTTACGTAGCTCACAAACAACGAAAACCCTTACCCCTTAATAGGATGGGGAACCTCGAAAACGTGCGAGTCCGCAGAAACCATAGAAATTGTTGCGGACAAGCCGAAGCCTAAGGTTGAAGTGTCTGTTACGAATGATGCCGTACTGCCATCGCTGGATGAGATTCAACTGGAGCAGCTTCGAGAGAAACAAGTAATTCCTGTGTCTACAAAGATTTATATTCGTATGAATTAGAGTGTGTGTTTATCCAAGTGTGCATTTGTATACTAGTTTACGGGTGCTCTGTCTCTATATGTGATACAAACCATACTGTCCGTGAAACTCAATGCGCTCATGTTTTGGTTTGGACTGTTTACGATTATGCACACATGTACGTACGTAAATATATATTTTACATGTTAGTATTGATATACTCACATGTAGCACCACACATCTGAATGAAGTGTTTTAGTTATATATATATAAAGATGCAAAATGTTATCTATCCATCTAACTAAACATATAAATATATAGGTAACCCAGAGTCGTCAACAAGCACCCACATCTACGCCCGTCCGAAATGATTGGAGAACACCGTCTGCAGGAGTTGGCCTGCGTCCGAACCAGCCCAACCCTAGTGCTCAATCACTTGATCACCATCCGCCGTCACCAACAGAAACACGGGTGGGTGGCAGCAAACCGTACAGTATATATGATGCGCACGGTAAGCCTCATTCGGCGACGGTTGGGTTCCAGTCATCATCTCCAAGTGGGGGAGCGGGTTATAGGTATGGAGGCGGGTCTATTGGAGGGTATGGAGAGACGTCCCGAGGTGGGGTTATGTCTGCACGAGACTTCCCTGCATTGGGTGATGAAACACACTCAGTGTCACCGAAACCCATCCAGTATTCACCAAACCAACCACACAGTGACTACCACGGCCGTGGACCATACTATGGTCGACAGCCGTCCCCAACACGCAGTGGCAGTAGTGCGATCGGCCCCCTACTCAAGTACCCAGGGCAAGGCCCCAGTCAAGGTTATGAATCGTCTATGGGTGGGCGACCGGGAAGTGAAGGTGGGATGAGGGGTGTAGACCGATACACACAGTCACCCACAGGAGGGCATGGAAGTAGACCATCGAGTTCCGTGGCGAATATATCGTCCCTTGCGCGTACTGCTAATGAAGAGATATACAGGGAGGTCGAGAAGGAGAATTCACAAGAGGTATGTATAAGCGAGTGTGGGTGTATGTATTTTTGGTGTAAAACTTTGTGTGATCATTTCTTTTGCAGGTATTTGTTACGGCTATGCACACTTTAAATGTGAGTATGTCTAGACGGTAGATAAATACTGATTCGCAGTCTACGCGAGGCGATGAATGAGCTACACATCATCATCCAAGCCATTGCCATTGCCAAGACATTGAAATTGCACTATTGTATTGTTATGTGCAGTGATCGTTTACATATTTGCATATTATGCCAATTGCTTGTCACTTTACTTCTTATCATATGTACATGTACGCGTAAACAATGGTATTTATTCGGCAACTCTTTAACTTTTTCACATACTTCGCAAATCCATAATGATTCCGACATAATTGAAGTGTACATATGGCAAACAAAAGCTCACATACAACATATTAGCAGGCCGCAACGAGCACATGGGCTGTCGACGGAGAGATGGACTTTGGTGATCGATCCGCATTACAAGACCTGCTGCACATAAGCACTGCCACCGATACCGATACAGTGGATAATGATAAACAACAGTCTAGCATAGATTTCAAAGCCCTTGAAACCCGTGAGAAGAATGAGCTTGTAGATGAGCGTATGCGTAATAAGAAAGAAGAAGATATGGCTGAACACGCAGACGACAAATCCAGCGGAGAGGCTGTAAGCGTTTCACCGACTCCTACACGTGTATCTCCTTCCCCAGCAACAAATGTGTCCAAGATGGAGGTGTTAAGACAAACACGCATGCCGCTTTCTTCGAACAACTCGCCTGTGTTTAACTCTAGCAGGTATATAATGAAACATGAGTGGAATATCATTTGAAAAGCATGAATTGTCTTCATGTTTCGCGTTTGGTCAAATTATATCATTTTTTATGTTTGCTTACATATATACATAGCGAACCGTTAAGTGCACCAATATTTTATAGAATTTACATGTTATTAACGATGTGATTTCCTCTTTAGCGGTGGCGTACAAGGTGGCGAGGACAACGAGAGACCGAAGGTCACCTTAGGTAACCTGGCTCCTAGTCATACACCTGCACAGGTGAGTTACTGAATTTTTGCTATGAAAAGTATGGAACATATGCGCATCATGTTTACATCTATACATTAGTTCAGCTTACTTCACACATTACACACACTACTTGTAAAGAACACACGCACACATGTGCACGTGATGTAAAATATGTACATCTTTTGTGGTATATGCATGTAGGTGAAACCAGTTGCACCCAAATCAGCGTCGACACTCGCGTGGGCCAAGAAGGACATGACTAATGTACAGCCAGTTAGCTTCAAAACAGTGGAGGCAGAGGCTAGAAATGCCACTAACACTACACATAATAAGAGCACAAGCGCGGGAACGGGTGTGAACGTACACTATATGGGGGGTGCCGGTGCAGATTACAATACAAAGAAAGGTGTTATCCCGTACCCCTCCACCTCTGCATGGACTCCGGTCGTGTTGCCATCAGAGCGACGGGCGAAAGACGCTACAGATGCAGCAGCAGCAGCTACTGAACAGGTGTTGTGTTCTTGTGAGCAATTGCAAACAGTTACGAACGTGTATGCAGTCAGTTCCACGTTCACATATATGTGACCTCTTTCTCACTTCTCCTATGTATTCCTATGTGTGATATGCACATATGTCTCACTCTCACTGTTGTGCTCACCTCACAGGGCCACTCTCACAAACGCACACACACATACACACACGGTCTTGCTCACATCTGGGCGACACTCACACCCACATCCCCTTACACACACAGTCGAAGGATGCACCCACAAGTCCCGCCGAATCTATGGACGCGACACGTCTGCAACCGGAAGGTAAGGAGAGCGGCGCTGGTGTAAGTTTAAGCCCATCTAGTTCTGGTGATGAGCGCGTACCATCGCCCGCACGCCCGCATGTAGATTGGACGGATTTGGTGGAAGATGACCAAACCGTGCTTCGTAACGAGCAGCAGCGTCGATTGGATGCTGAGCAAGGTGCTGAGAATCAGGTATATATACCCATGTACGAGTATTCAATTCTTGGATATTGAACCCTATTTATCTAACGTTGCATTGTATGCGTGAGATGATCACATATGACACCCCCTATACAAAGCACTCGTCGTAGTCGTCCCACATGTGTACTAAAATACAAACACGCAACCTTCGACGGGTATACTCACTTGAATAACATGCGAGTACATACCATCCTATCCGTACAAACGAATGCATACAGAAGGATATCGAGGAAGAACAGGCCAAGGTAATGCACGACTCGATCCTTCGCGCTCGTCAACGCAAGCAAGAGGAAGAAGCACGTGCGGAGACTGAACGTAAAGCAAGGGCGGCAGCTAAACTAGCGGTGTGTACTCGTGTGTGTGGCTGTGGGTGTTTACTTATACGTATACCTTGAAAAATTATGCACGCATGGTGTTGGAGAAGATCTTTGTTTGAGTGTACCAATTACACATGTGGTATGTATATTTGTTGATGTACTTACTCCCGTCGTTCATATTTTTAATAACGGTTGTATTCAGGCATTGGAGAAGAAGCGTGAGAGTGAGGGCCAACCTGCTCCAGTCCCAACACAAACTAGCACAGATATATATGCGGCCACGCCCAAACTCATACCTACAGCTACGCATCAACAAGCACGCTCGTCTTCTCTCAGAACGCGAACGTATTCGCAATCTACAGATACGCGCCCTACTTCTGCGACACAATCTGTTGCGCCGGTAAGTAGTTGGCGTAGTCATGGTGATGATGAGAGGGTGGGCGTGGACGAGGAGAAGGAGGGCAGGCAAGAGATGAAGGTTTCTCGCATATTTCAACGCCCGGCTGCAAGTGATACTCAGGTAGGACGTTGTATATGCAGTAAACTTGTTAGTTTTTATATTATGTTTCTTGCTCGAGTATGTGCACGCAAACGACAGAGCAAAACACTGGTTCGCTGTGCAAGATGTGATCATACTTGAGAGATTGGCTATGAGTTGAGCACGTTGCACCGTTGTGGCCTTACACTGCACGTAAGACGTTATATATACATACATACATACATACATTTATATATGTCTGTGTGTGATCTGTGTGTATGTTTGTGTTTGTGTTTGTGTTCGTGTTCGTGCGTATGTTTGTTTGGTGTGTGTCTGTGTGAACGAGTGCGAGTATATAGTTGAGGCGGTTCTTCAATTTAGCTCGAGCTCTGGCGGTAGTTTCTCGTTCACGGTTTACTCTTGTCAATGTTCAAGTTGAAATATTTGCGCATGCACTTACGAATGCCGCCCCCCTTGGGTACTACATACGCAGATCAATTTATAAGCATTTTACTGAAGTCATAAACACGTATACGCTCAACTTCTATTATAATATTAATGTTTACTTTCGACACACATGTATACGCATACATCCGTACCCTTTGGTAATATTGTAGGTTGGTGGTAGTGGTAATGTTGGTGGGGATATAATTCCTCCTTTAATGCCCACACCAGGAACGGGTAATATTGCGAATTCCGCATCTCCGTTTGTACGTCAAAAACAACAGGCGCCTACGTACTCGCAAACACGCCCACGTCATGGGAGTATCGGTGAGAGCAGCAACCCAAATGGAGGATTTAACCAGTCCCCCTCACACACACATACACAAGCACACACACAGCGTCCAGGTTCCTCTTACACTCAAACGCAATATGGTAGCCAAAGTCACAGATCTTACGAGCACGGGCATGGGAATATACACACAAGCATACAGACGAACACACACACACGCACACAGCAACACTATAAGCCAATGCATGAGAAACAGTACCACATCATGCATCGTCCTACACCTCAGCCAGAGCAAACGCCAGCTCCTATCTCCACACAGATGCAGGCAAGTTTGCAGGTGCGGGAAGGCCAGGACGATAAACCACACACAAGTGAAAAGCCCACTCCAAGATCTTTTCCTTCACAGGAACAAGTGAAGGCACAGACAGATCCCATACCTACGGTGTTGAAGAGAGTGGAGCCGAGCACCGATAACAGCAGAGAGGTTATTGACAAGAACACTCATAAGGATATTTCAGAAGTTCAGGATACGAAGAAGAATGTATCTCAATCGCAATCCCAATCCCAGGCAGAGCCGACTGATTCGAACGCAGACACTACAGTCTTGCGTACACCACAAACGGGTTCGTCTATTACTTCCAATGTCAGTACGGATGCGAGTGCTCGTACTTCCAGTCTAGGTATGTCCTTTTTAATAGGCACACATCAACACGCACACACATGTACACATACGCAATGCCACGCGCAACACCCACATCCACACCCACACCCACGCTCACACCCACTCCCAAATCCGCACCCACGTCCACACCCAAACCCACACCCGCACAGACAGCCACACTCAAAAATGTATCCGCACCCACACGCACACTGTCATTCACACAGGTGGTGATGGTAAGGCGTCGATTATACCTAAACTTTCGAATAAGGAGTCACAGCGCCTGACCAAACAGCAGCAGAAAGAACAACGACACGCACAGATCGAAAAGAGATTGCTCGCACAGCAACAACAACAAGTAGGATATTCTTATTACATGAAGTAGACGCATATACATGCGAACACATACCGACGGAAACGCACGTACACACATATATACATACGCGCAATCGCAGTACAAAGCACTCGCCTGTACATGAACACACTCATAGCCACTTTAGTACGTACCAAACACATCCATACATAATGATAAAACGCATAATAACAACGTGTAACTGAAATATAAAACATAACGTTGCTACAGATGGACCAACACAAACGTGCGTTGATCGCCCAGGCCAAGCTTCAAAAGGCATTGCACGACCTCGACAGGTACGTACGGGGTCCCATCGCGTACGTTAGTGCACAGCCATTTGCACATGGACACACCTCACAATATCAGAAAGATGCTAACGTAAATACGAATAAGACAATTGTCTTTCGTATGCCCAAGCGCCGCCTCGTGACCCCAGCTCGTGTAGAAGGTTCAGGTGTGTGCTGTGTTTGATGTATGTTTATGAAGGTACTTCATCTTGTGTGATTCTGTATTTGAATGTTTGGTGGTTAACGTACGCCCACATCTCTCCCATATCAAGGAATATGGCTATTAGAATAACTCGTAATATATTTTCAGTACCACTTCGAAACTCAGCCCATTGCTGTGCGCAATCATACACTCTACACATCCACATGCAGGTTTCCACATTTACATCCACATCCTGATTAACATGCGCATCTGAATCTGCACTCTTACTCGCCCTCTGTCCACCCGCACACCGCAAGAACGAGTGACAAGCACACTCGCACGCAAACTGGTATGCGCCCCCCAACTCTCCATCACCCATTAACCAGCTTATGCTGACACCCAACTGTAGACGCAATCATCGCTCGTGCGATTGACAGGACGTCTTCACCCATCATTAATACAGCCGCCACCGACGCTTTGGTACAACAGATACTAGACGAACACAGGGGCTCAAAGTTTGGTACCGTAGACATGGCGTACGAACAATCAATCCCGACTTCACTCACTGGCACTGTGGTATATTACATTGTTGATTGGAATCATACTTGTGGAGATGAGAGTGGTTCAATAGCGAGTGCAAACACTAAACCCTATGCAATGCGTAAGAAAACAATTGCTATACATGACTGAACGAAAGCATATCCATCCTCCGTATGTAATGCATACTGTGCACTAATCTTGAGATTTAAATGATGTGAATGTTTATTTAATAGGGTTCATCCGATGACACGGTGGAAGAGGATCACTATGACAATAGCGATGTTGACAGTGACACGGAAGACAGTGCACAGTCATACCAAGAACCTATGGTTGCTGGTGTGGTATTAATTGGAAATGAAGGACAAACTGGCATTGAGTATGCAGGTACCAATGATGACGACGATTTCACGCCCGTTGTGTCGAAGTCCAAGCTGAAACGAGAACAGAAGAAGAAGGAGGTATGTGAACAATATCTTTGCGTATGCAACGCGTATGCAACAATAAAAAGAGCTTTTGTATATATACTGTACCGGACATCTACTCATACAACCACGCACACAATGTACTCACACTCCTATCTTGTTGTATGCAAATGATCGTACAATGATTGCAGGAGAACGTCGTGAACAATCAAAAGTTCAGTACAAAGAAAGATCCTAGCCCCAACGCGAAAAAACAGGACACGCCCATGCCAGGGTCACAACCACAACCGCAATCACACAATACTTCGATCAACCAATTGAGCAAGAGTGTTACAGGTAAAGAGAGTCCTGTACATCCCACCACAGTCTCCCCTGCCGCTCCACAGTACACGATACGTTTGCGGATGCCTAGCATGAAACACAGAGTCAATAGCAAACAGCCTGTGGTCGAGAAAGGCATCAAAGAAGCGACCCCTGAGGCTGTGAATGAGGATTTTGTGCCACACAGTCTCGGCAACCAAAACTCATGCACACAAACAAGTGCTCATACCAACGTCAACACCAAGACCAAGACCAAAGCCAACTCACCACACACCCCTAGAGAGCGAGACGGTGCTAGCCGTGCGAATGGAAATTTACTTTCGACAGCTGCTCGTGCCTCAACCCCCTCACCGCCTTGCCATGAAACCACGGGTAATGTAGGTTCAGGTATTCATCGGGCGCGTATGCGTGCAGATAGTCCGTCTATGCAAAACACGCAACTGAGACAGAACACGCAGAGCCCCGTTAATGCTTGGACACAGCCTCTACGTATTACGCCCTCTGACGGAAGCCTCTCGAGCACTCCTCCACCCACGCGAGAAGAATGCTCTCCGAGTGGTGGTGAAGGTCATAACATTAAGCGCGATGGACGCTCGTCTCCGAATCACACACAACCACAAACACACACACAAAAGAATAGCAAGAGAGATAGAGAGAATAAGCAGTCACACGCACAAACACAGAATCTACACGACGAGACAAGTGGAAAGGGTGGCATGGTCTTATCTGGTGGTAAGGGTAATAATAAAACACACACGAACGCTGGCACTGCCATGGGTGGTACCCATCAACAGAGTAGGAAGCAGTCACATAGTAATCATGGGAACGCGAGCATAGTTTCTGGTGAGGATATGTATAGTATGAGTGCTGACACTGTAGCACGTGGAAACAACAGTGTGCCTTCCAGTCCACACCCTACAGTCCGTAATCGTAATGATAAAGGTAGATGCCGCAATAAGAATGTTAGAGAGTGTGTGTTCAACTAAGAGTGCGTGTTTATATGAACTTTTTGCTAAATGTACATGTATATAGTGATGTACACCATGCTCATGCGGCAACCGCATTTATACTACGAGTACGTAATACTTGTGTCGGATGCACACTTGACAATGGGTAGTAAGGAGCAAACTATGTGCTCTCTTAACCTGTCAGGCGCTTGTGTTATTTGATATCAAGCAGAACGATATCTTATCTACCGCACTCAACATCCATGCATTGACACAAGTTTATCCTCTCAAATATGCAGGCGTTGGTGGTGGAAGCATGATACTAACCAATAACGAAGTTGTGAACACCACCATGATGGCGGCCAAGGCCGCTTGGGAGCGAGCAGATTTATCGGAGTCTCGGTTCATGGGTAGGCAGGGTTTGGGCTCAATTCGGGGTGCCCAGCCACCTCTAAGCCCAACACGACACCAAACAACTGAAGAAGAAAAACTGTCTGAAGAGAGCGATGCTACAGAGTTAATGAATGCTACTATACTGAGATCACCCTCTATGCGCCCTTCACAGGCTGTTTCTGGTAGGTCAATATAAACATGCACAAAGTTGAACGAGTGCACTGCCCAAACAAAGTGATATAGTAAAAGTAGGTAGTTGTACTCCCGTCGAAATTGCTCGCAATGCAATGTGTGTACGTCAGATCGCATCGGTTAGGCAAACAACGCACTCACAGAAAATTGCGCACATACGGACACAATACTATGGATGTGTTATGTAATTATGCCAAATCGGGTAATGTTTTTGAATGCACACATACAGAAGTGCATAACTTGCACGTAGATATACCTACGTATACATGTACAAATGCTGATTGGGTAGTTATACACACGCATATACACATACCATGGGCCGTATCTGGTATATATAGGTACTGGCAGCACTATTGTGTGCATTCACTACAATTTGTACCGTTTCCACACCCTTTCATTGACATGCTAGAGACCACTATTCTCATGCTGGTGCACTCGAACACTATATATTGAGACATATGAGTGAACAACACCAATGTTTTTTTTTTTTTTGGTTAACTCGTCCATCTGTAGGTTCGGATGTAAATGAGACAAGTACGGGAGATAAAAGTAAAGCTGCAACCGCGTTCTCGTCGTCAAAACGTGCCCAAAACGACAAACCTGGTGTTGGTGCTGATGCGAGGGCTGGTGCAGGCACGGGTGGTAGTGTTGGAGACCGTAGCGGTAATCAATCCACGAACAGTGCCATACTTACAAATGAGCGCGTATCAGTATCAACCACTGATGGGTCTCCTAGTGGGAGTGCGCGAAAAAAAGTTGTTGACGGTATGAATGCTAACACGCGCACTCATGCCAACGTCCATGGGCAAAGCAAAGACAAAAAGGATAAGAAGGGTGGTTGTCAAGTGTCAGCAGAGCATGTGCTTCAAGCCTCTGTGGCAAAGGTCATATCGGGAACGACCAATGCTACAACGAATGCGAAGGGGAAATCCATTGTAAACAACAACGCTAACACTAGTAGTAAGCATGATGTTGGCGTAAAGTCAAGTCATAATTTGAAGGGGAGTGGAAAACCTAGTGCCAACGCTAACACTAATGTAAATACCAATTCGACGGGCTTAAGTATCGCTATGTCCGTTGCTTCGCAAAGGAAGTCAAACTCTGAGCAACATCCACCAACAACTTCCCCTGCGCACACAACTGGTGATACAGATACGGAAGGTGAAGTTGTATCTATGCCCTCTACTAACAACAACACAAGTGCAACCTGTTCACCATCTATGAGCACGGATACGGTCGTTACTAGGGATGATATTAGTGTGGATATTAGCACGCCAGTATCTGATACGCCGTCACCATCTCTTGGTGTGGGGACTGGTGGTGCTAGTGGACTCACATCAACGGCTCAGGCAACTGCGTTTGCACGCCAACGACAACAGTACTCACACATGCAACACCAGCAATACGTTCAACATCTTGCGCAACAGCAACAACAACAGCAACAACAACGGCACGGTTTAGATGCATATGCCGCTGCTCAGTCGGGAGCAACAGCCCCGTACCAGAATAGCATGCAGAACATATTTCTTCCATTTGTTTTACATCAAGGTTTCGTGAATCAGTATGGTCTGGGTGGATATGCACACCAACAGCATCATCAGCAGCAACTTCATGGGCACCCACATGCCCACGCACTTGACCCACATCAGGGGCTTGGTCTGGGTATGGGTATGGGCGTGAATCCCAATGCTTACGTTGGTGTGGGTGGTAACGCCTTGGGTGTACAGGTCCAGGGCTTATCCTCAGGATTCGCTAGCGCAAATGGGAATAGTATGTTGGATGGCTGGAAGGCTGCAGGTATGAATTTAGGTGCTGCTAGTGTAACTGGAGCTGGTGTCGGTACCGTGCCTGGAGCTGGTGTCGGTGCCGTAGCTGCTGGTGTCAATGCCGTAGCTGCTGGTGTTGGTGCCGTAGCTGGTGTCGGTGCCGTAGCTGGGGTTGGAGGTGGTGGTGGCATTGCTGGTGGTATTGGTGCTGGTGCTTTGTTGAATACGAGCACCAGTTCAGACATTGGTGTAGGAAGTAGTGCATCAGGCGCCAAAGCAACTCCCAATATAAGATCCACTGCGTTGTCATTGGTGAATCCCAGTGCGAGTGCTGGCGCGAATGCAGAAGTTGGTATCGGTGGAAGTTCGCAAACATCATCACCCACAAGCACCATACTACAACAACCTTCTGTGGCAAGTACGCAACGGCTTTTACTGCAACAACAACAGCAGCAGCAACGTCTCCAAGCCCAAGTGGCTGTTAGTGCGGGTGCAAGTGCGGGTTCAAGTGCAGTTGCGGGTGCGAAGGGCTGTTTGGATGACAATGTGAAAATTAGTAATGTTGAAGGTACTGGAGAAAAGAGTGCGAGTGAGCAGGAGGGCGTGGCCGATCAGCAAGCGCAGATGACCTTATCTCAAGCGCAACTGAGTGCCAGTGCTGCAAACGATTTGTACCGTACACAACAACAACAACAACAGCAACAACAACAGGCTCAAGCACAAGCTCAAGCCGACGCGAAATGGTTGGGATGGCAACAACAAGTAGAGCTCAGCCAACAGTTTGCCCGTTTACAAGCACAATCTCTGTGGGTACAGCAGGCGCAAGCCCATCAAGTCCAATTACAAGCTCAGCAAGCAGCTGCATTAGTTGCACAACAACAGCAAGTACAAGCACAACAGCAGGCACTTCATCGGATGCAAAAGGTTGAGAAGATGAGAGTCGAGGCTACTAACCAGGTCACGAATATTAAGTCTAGCTCTGTAAGTGGGAGCAGGAATAGTGATGCTGTCGAAGATGTGACTGGATCGCCTGCAAGCACGTCTAGAACACCAACATTGCAGAGTGATATTGTGTCAGGTACACAAACTCGTTCGCACAGCCACGCTGCAGACGTCACCGATGAAGGTGTGAATGCGAAAGTGGAAAGCACAGACAATGAACAAAATAGTACTACCAGCAACACTGATAAACACAATCGCTCATTTTCATCTGCTTCTGGTAGTTCTATGGCAGCGTTTGTGAATGCTGTACCCTTCTCACCCTCTCTTCCTAGCACAGCCTCGACGCCGAGTAATACGTCCAATACGGACACGCCCGCTATCACGTCCGCCCCGGAGAGTACTGGTGTAGAGGCCGGAGTAGGCGCGGGTACCAGTGACCCCGTAAATGTAGGAGGTACTGCGAGTGCGATTGCGAGTGCTGGCGCTGAAGGCGTTTCTCTGTTCATACAAAACGCCAGTCCCAGTGTGGATGCATATGCTAGTATGGTCGGAGGTATCTCTACGTCCTCGGCCGCTACCAACAGCACAGCCGTGGGCGCAAGTGTTACAGGCGGGGTTAATTTGAATAATGTCAGTGGTGTTACACCCCAGCTGTACGAGTCTGTACTCGTTCAACAACAACAGCAGCAATCACAGCAGCCAAGAAGTAGTCAGACATATCCCTTCAACAAGCAAAATCTTCAGCAGAAGCAGCAAAAGCAGGCACAATCACATGCGCAGGCCCAACAACAAGCACAACAACAAGCACAACAGCAAGCACAACAAGCACAGCAGGCTATGAGTGATATGTATTTGGCTGCACTAAGACAGCAACAACAGCAGCAGCTCACAAAGGGTGCAGGCGATATGGGACCGTACGATCGTTTTCACGACGATTTCCCGGGGGTTGTACGTGGCCTTGGCGATGGAGTTGGCGTGAGCGCCAAATCTCGTGTGAGTGACAGTGACGGGGGGGTGAACGATTCCACATTGGCGAGAGGTGCTGGCGCGATATTGAGGAGTGAGTTGATTGTAAAGAACGGAAATAACCAGGCCCTGAACAACATGAATGCCAGCACAAACACCACCGCGAATACTAAGGAAAGCAGTAACGCGAGCACTGCCAATCCTGCCTGGGTGCAGTTGGATCTGCATCAGCAACAACAAAAACAGCAGCAGCTGCTGTACCAGCACTTGCAGATAGAGAAACGAAAACACCAACAAAACCAAAATTCGACTCAACAAAACTCAGTGCAGCAAAATCAACTCGCAGGCAATTTTAACCAATACCGCCAACACCAACCGCAACAGCAGGGACTGGGTGGTGCAATGTCTCGACAGCAATCACAGGAATATGGATCGTACCGTCGAGCCGAGGCGGTGAAGCAACACCAGCAGCAACAGTTACAGTTTCAACAAAACAAGATGCGTACACTGGCATTGAAACAACAACAAGAGCATATCACGCAACAACAGGCGCAGATTAAACTTCAACAGCAAATGCAACTTGATGAACAATCACGCGCGCAAGCACAAAGTCAGGTACCATTACAGTTACATACAAGTGTAGTGGGTATGGGTGAAGGCGTCGGCGAGAGTGATGTTGAGGATGAGAGTACGCCGATGACCTCGGCGATAGGCGAGATTGTTCGTGGTAATAAAGTGTCTAATTCGAACACGAAGAAGAGTCCAGGCGTGGTCAATGCCAATAGAAGTGTTAATAAAGCGGTTGCAAGCAACACAAACAAACACAATATGTCAGCCTCAAAGAGAGCCGTTGGCAGTAGCGTGCGAGGAACTCCTACTTCATCGCATTTATCTGATAGTCCCCTCATCAGCACCTCCGCTAACATTCCTGAGAATCGCACACACACTGTAGCAACATCGGATTCTGGGTCTCCTGCTTCGACAGACTCACCCATTTTGAATAATCAGACAAACGCAAGTTCAAGTGCAGGGACGGCAGGGGTGGGCACCAACACTGGCGTGGGAGGATCTAAGAAACAACCGCCGCTACTTTCGGGGGATAGTCGGCACCGTTCGGCAGGGAACATCGCCACTGGTCATGCTCGTGCGGGCAACCACATTAACATGCATCACTCGCAACAGCAAAGCGCCAATTTCCGCGCCACATCTGGTAGAGGTAGAGGTGGTAGAGGTGGTGGTGCAGGCCAGCACGCTAACTTGCCACCCAGAAAGGCCTCCCCACAAGGCCGAAACATAATCATGACGGAAAATGGGCGTGCTGCTCTTATTAGTAACAAACCAAATCCATCAACTAACAACAACAATACAGTTAACAAAAATGTGAGGGGTGGAACAGCTGGGTCAGTCAGACCGCCATCACGAACACCCACGCCTACAAACGGTCGAGGAATGAAGGCAAGAAAAGTCTCACGTACCCACACACCGACAGGAAACACATCTCGCATGTCAAATTCATCTATGGCCCCATCTACAGCCACTTCTACTGCTGTAGCTGCGTCAGGTGTGTCCACTACGAGTGATACGAATTCAAATCCCAGCAAAGCTTCCGAGGGTGTGAAAGCAGTTGCTGGTAAATCTTCCAAAGGGAATATCCCTGCAACGCAGCCGACAACGAAGAAGAGCAAAATCTCTTACAAGGCTTCTGCTGAGGCTGCAGAGTAGAATTGTATTATTTCTTCCATGTTAAAGTGTACCTTACAATACCCTCGTAGTATTTCTATACCTGTGTGTCGTCGGAATATTGATAGAATTTTTGGTAGGTTATGTGCAGAATTTCACCTTGTAAAATAGAATGCAATCGCGATCGGTTATTTAAGGACAAATACGCCATTAAAACACTACTTATATTGAAATAGTGGTAGGTAGCTCTTTAAACAGTGTACGAAAGATTGGTTATGATATCTGAGTCCGACTTTTTGCTTTACGAATATGGATTGTTGTTAAACGAAGTATTGATAAGATAGTCCTGTAGAGAAGTATAGGTCGGCAGCAAGATGATTGATAGGATCATAGTTACTAGTACAACTTGGAGACCGGTTGTATTAATGTGCTTTTATACCGTTTTGTTCGGAAAAATACGTCCACACGTGACTTGTGGTGTTCCGAAGTACGTTATTTATGCTGACGGTGGGTCATCGTATGTAAGATTTTTCGATCGTACATGATCTCACGTATAGTTGTGATAGGAGTGCTGTGCATGTAAATACTTGATTGACTACGTACTTGCGAGCAGTTGATGACCTACACGGCCGTTCAGTAATTAAGCAGAGGGAGTAATGTATCGAATACTAGTGTGAAGGAATTAGGAACACTGATCTTATTTTACATCTTTGTGTGAATGTTTTGAAATTTGGGTTTGTACCCAGTGCTGAGCTCCTATGTATAGACAGGTATGGCTCGCATCGAAGTGGTATGTGGGGCTCATACCATTCTGTCCTATGAATATATCTTTGTTAAATTGTTGGCATTGGGTTATCATAACCCACCTTTCTTCCATTCAACCTAAACCATGTTACCCTTTAAAAAACAAAAACAGTTGATGAGGTTTGTCTTCTTCTGTTCCCTCCATTAAGAAACTCCGTCACTCTTATCGTTTTGCCTTATCACCAATTTATTATCTGCGAACTTGTATCCGTAGATTCATTTTGAAAATGATCACGAATACATGAGCTAAATTTATATAGTTACGTTTATTAATGCTAGTAAGTGGTATGCGAGTACATGCTTCATTCGCAGACGCGGTAGTACTTATCACTAACGAAAATAAAACCAATCCGCTACAGAATGAACGAATCTGAAATAGAACAGATACATCACTAGTGGATAAATAGTAGGGTACAAGTCTCGATTAGCCCAGTACCGGGCGAGCATATGTATATATATGGCTGTATTGTGTATTATGTCATTTGAAGGATGTGAATATTTCAAATCGGAAGGCCGCCCCAGATCATCAAAACAAGAGTGCCCAAACCCAAAAATACTGAAGCACCGAAGGACATGATCAACTCCGAGGCGAGAGATTTAGATTTCCTGGGTGTTCTAATCTCGTACCTGTGTGACATGCCGAGGGGACGTGTTAGTGGGAAGCTTACATGTGGAGTTGAGTGCAACAGTTCCGGGGCTCATTTCAAAGCATCGAGTTCATCGCAGGTGAATTGCATACAAGGACTACGTAGCGAAATAGCTTATACTTCATATTACATAGAGTACGAGTTAGTTTCAGACCGCAACTAAACACTTAAGTACTCACAGGAGAGAGAGAGAGAGGTCCTCCAAGGTAACAGATTAATAAACACAAAACATGCGTGCATACACAATACGATACAAAAGAATACGTTCAATGTACCGTGTACTTAACCTTGAAGAAAATACAAAACATTAATGTCACAATGCTCAGTATTCAAAGCTATTCCTGCCCAGTAAGTATCATGGTCACTTTACACATACTCTATACAGTCAAGTAGAGTCTTCGCGTATAACTTACAAGGCAAAGAAGACAGTCAAGATAAGGCCAACAGTTAGCAGACAAAAAGTGGCGTAGGGGTATAGTTCCGGAGACATGGGACCCACAAAAGGGTGATATATGGTGCCGGTCGACTGTAAAGTTGTAGCAAATAAAAGCTATCAAAACAATGTAGTACGTTTTCCTTGTACAATTTGTATGGTGAAAATATTGATATCTATGCGATGCGGAGATTAACAATAGAATACACACACACATGTTGCATACAACGATAATGTTCACTCAGTGCGCTGAAAAACAAACAAGTTACGTGTGGATAAGCAAATACAATTGCACAGCTACGCTCGAATCAAAAACACAGCTAAACAACCATGTGCAGTTGCATAAACAATCAATCAAAAAGATAACTACATGTATGACAGTACTACAAATGCATTATTTTTGATTTAAAGAGCTATACGATTTTCATTCCTGTGCTGGAATATCGCTCACTGAACGTGTATACATATCCATAAAACGTATGCACATCATGCACGCACGCAGGCAGATAGATTCAAACGTACCATTATGTAATGAACCGTTCTTATGTGGACAGTCGGTCTATATTGACTCTTGTGTGACTGTGGATGTGGGTGTGTGAATGTGTATTGTGTTTGTGTGTGTATGTGTATGTGTGCTGGAATGTTTATGTTGAAAGAGGTCGCTCAAAAATTGATACCGAACTTCATAATATGTAGTAAAGTACCGAACTTTAAAATCACCAAACTGACTTATCGAGATTTACCGAACTGGTTTATGGAAAATGAGGGAATATTAATGAGTACCGAACTGTCCAATGTAAGTACCGAACGTAGTTTGATTCAAAACGAAGACGTTTTTTGCACCACAATCAAAACATAAGACGCAAACGAATACTTCACCCACAACACTCCCTACTGAACTGCTTGTTTTTATCGTTGCGTTGTTTACAGTTATAGTTCGTTCTCCTCCGAAGGATATTCCACTCGCTTGCCTCGTATTCGAATGCAATATATTAAAGGATTAAGCTGAAAAGCAAACTTCGTACTACTGGTCTTAATTCAGACTATTTGAAGTGAGCTTGCTTTGAAGTTGCTCCTTTTGTTGAGTAACATAACACAGCACACGGTAGAAATTATGGGCTTGGCACAATCACCCGGTCGACCAAAAGGTAGTGCTGATAATCGATCAGGACAAGCAGCCGACCAGTCTATACCATCATCAACTTCTGAATCCACCACTGCACCAGCCCAGCCTCGCGAAGTGCGGGAGATTTCTCAGACTGATCATCTAAATAAGAAGCTATTGACGTCTCTAATGACGAATTTTAACCCCATCATGATTGGTAATAGTGAAAATGGCGCAACTGATAATGGATCTGGCGAGTTCTAAGAGTAAGATTCTTTGCGCTGTGCAGCAATAATCAAAGAGAGTTGTTGCCTTGGTAGACATTAGTGGGTCGGGTGCGCAACCGGTCTTTCATGGAAGACAACCCAATACAGCCAATGTTATAATGAAGTGTTTTACCAGTACATAAGCCTTTGATGTGTGCTTGATGGTGGGGTTGTGTTGGAGCGTATAAAATCGGGCGATGAGGTAGAACAGCAACTGACCACTGTGTTTAGCACATAACACAATCTCATGCACAAGATTATGTTTGCGAAATGAGAAAGTGTGCTCATCCAGTAGAAAATTATAATATAATAGTCCTTATCGTATTTGTCGACTTACTGAAATTCAAAATATTATGATAATTTCTTGTATTTTGATATGCTGCCAACGTTCAATAAGATGTTTGCACTAGGCACTGTTGTATGATGTACAACTTTACAATAGATCGATATACACTATTAGCTAATACTTACAGTTCAAAATGTTTTATATTAATGTTCAATACTGTTAATGGAATTCTGTGTGAAACAATATGTGAAGAGCAAAATGTGATATCTGATGTGCAATTAAAACAGGCTTATAATCTCGTAACGTCGGAATGCGAATTGTGTTTATACATGTGCATGTGTAAGTGTTGGCAATGCGTACGAGTATATCAGTACAATTTATTTTACTTTGATTCAAATAAAAACCGTTCCGCCTAATTGGCATAAGCACATTCTGTTTGAACTACGAATACATATTGCTATAACCTATATGCAACCTGTCTACATTCACTCTTTTGCAGAAGTTCCTTATTTCTCTGTTGATTGTCTATTTAGATTCATAGAGCACATGAGCAATTTTCGTTTCAATACCTTAAAGGTTTTCGTTATTTGAGATGAGTAAGTATGTCTTTAGATTTGTACGAAGAGCGTGTCATCACATATATGGGTTTAGACAAGTATTTGTATAAGAGCACACTTCTCGGTGTATCTTAACGACTTGCAACTCCGCTCTCAGCTTGAGTGGAAGTAAGCGAACACGTTTCCTTGGTGGTTATGGAATCATGCATTGATTTTCGCAAATAGGACTGTTACCTCGTGTCTTGCTGTATATACTTACTATCATATTTCGTGTGCACTCGCACTTATGTACATAATTTGTAAGGGTAGGTCCTTAGGTGCTCAAACATGCTCTCATACCCACTCGTATTCGTCATCATCATACTTTGGCATTTTCTTGGGGTTCCAGTATTTGTCGCTCCAAGTCAGTTCAGATCCCACCACACCTACCGTTACAAGATAAACCAATGACAGAATTGAAAACGAAGATATAATAGACAAAGTTTTCATCAACGTTACTTTCTATGACCCCTCTGAAGGAAAAGTGAAGGTATGAACACTGCAAATGTGCAAATTGAGCACCAAGACGTTGGGCAACTGAATTTAGTCAGAAGCCCATCGAACGCAAACATTATGAGATAGAGAGCTTCATATATATTTACAATCTTGACAACTGTGCAGAACATACGTCTGAATACGGTTATTCAGAGAATAAGAGTATCATAACGTACCGCTTTCGTTAAAACACTTAAGAATGCTTTTCTCGATCACTCGCCGACAGTCACCACCAGACGTACGAATATTAAGGGTCACCGTTTTAAATTGACCTATTCCAATGAGAATATCGTTTAAGATAACCGTATAAAAAGATCATTGCAGAATAGTGTCACATTCTGATATTAATACTGGACAATATTCACAAGAAACGCGACATAAGGATACTCTAGGGAGAATGTTGCATTACATAGCCTGTTGTCAGTACGATGAATAAAATTATGAGAACAGATGAGACATCAACATGCTCGTATGGTGTGTACGAGTGAGCGCAATAAAAATTGGATACACTCGAAGAAGTACACGTGTAAGTACACATGATATTAATACTTACCTGGGCGACCCTGAGGTATATCAAATGGCAGAACGAGGTGTTGCTTGACAGGAAAACTTTCTTCGCTCTTAATTTCGTCTATGAATGAAAACAATTTTTGAAGCGATGCCTCGTTTTGCTTTTTTTGCTTAGTATATCTGAACACATAAAAGTAATGCAAGCAGGTGAGTTCATGCGTTTGCCTATATGGCACGTTTGTGTGAGAAATACGGTCACTATCAATCAGAGTCGAAACGAGTGTGTCATTATAGTCCTATTAAAGTATTAATTAAAAGTATTTTGTGCTACAGAGGCGGCTCTTCACCGTTGGATCCAAAAACTACACATCCACTTAGAATATATATATATATCACCGTTCGCGCAAGGTTTCTTACCTACAAAACACAGCGCATCCCGCTCTCTATTATACACGTGCACAAACATTTTTATATATAAATACACACATTGTTACCTATTCATACGGTCAGGGTGAACGCAACGCAAGAACTGCTTATATCCGAAATCAAAGTCCAATGGCTTTGGCTTAACTACGTTTTTTCTTGCCTGCACTACACGAGTGGAGTGATACGATCTTGTACAATCAATTCCAACATTACATGTATGTACAGCCTGTGCGAGATACTTCAAACCGCCCAGTTGGTTGTGCGAATTTCTTGCTCCATTCATCGACAACTGAACATTCGAAGGTAATAGCGCGATCAAAGACGTACATTTGGTTGCGCCATGGCGAGATCTCGTTAAAAAACATGATATCATCATCGTGACAGTGGGCAAGGTTCGGATGGCACGTTTATGTGAATATATAGGGTACGCGTATAGGCACGTGTTGGTTATGCATGTAGTTCTTTCTTATTCCAACACAAGCATACGTTCCAGCTTTATGATTACACTAGATAAAGACAACGGGCAATGGGGAGTGAGAGAGAGCGATATGTGTGTGTGTGTCTGTGTGTTTGTGCGTGTGTGTGCACGTAGCACGACGCGTCCACATTGGTCATGTGCGTGCTAACTAAGAGCATGGTACGATGCGTCCACACCTAAAAAACCCGATTTTGTCCAAAAAAATATCGCCCAAAATTATTATTTGGAAAACAAATTTGGTTTTGGATAGAGCTGAACCCCAATTAAGGGCCAATTAGGATCAGAAATAAGGGTCAACAAAAATTGGAAATGTTTTGCGATGATTGTACTAAATTTATATTTTGGAACACTCAAAATGGCAGAATCAGGAACGTCGAAACGAAGGTCGTGTGGCACGAACACACACACACACACACACGCACACACACTTACACACACATACTCACACACACTTACACACACATACTCACACACACACACCACACACACCACACACAAAACACACAAATACACACAACGGTGTTGAAGGCACTTTTCAAGTGCTGGTTTGCAATTGTTTAGCATTGCTACTCCATTTTCGTTTTCGTTTCGATCGTGTTGCTTTATGTCAAACCTTCCTTTTGGCTCGTCCTGTTCTTGTAAATCAATCCTTCCCTTTTCGACCGGTCGTGGTTTGCGCTGAGCCTTTTTTTACCGAATCTGATGGATGTGTACAGCTGTTCGGAGCTCTTTTCTTATATGTGAACGACGTACACTTGTAGGTAACATGTGTGTTTCAGACATGAACGATTGTCCTATGGAGTGTAATCACTATGAAACTCTGGATGTGACCATGAGTTCATCACCCGCCACGATTCGCAGCAGTTATCAGAGACTAATATTGATTCATCATCCGGATAAGGCGTCAAAAAGCCATCCACAGACGGAGACGAACAACATCAAGTCATTTTCTAGCGAAGATAGCATCAATGGTTCGAATGAAGCTAATTTCTTTATGCGCATACAGGCTGCGTACGCTGTCCTAAGAGATCCCGAACAGAAACGTGTGTATGATGCACAGTTGTCCAACGTTGGATTACGACAAGCACACCCAGGGAACGGAGAGTTGGACTTGGATGATATGGATTACGACGAAGAGGAAGATACATTCATACATTCATGTAGGTGCGGCGGTGAATACATGGTCAGTGGACAGGAGTTGGAGGATAACATGGACGTTGTCCAGTGCAGTCAGTGCTCCTTGAGTGTACGAATTCTTTATACCAAACAGCAATGAGTGTATACATTCATAGCAGTATACTACATCTCGAATTTGCTATGGTTTTTCATTCGTAATACTACGTTCATGTAGGCACAGGTACGCTTATTACACCCGAATGAGTTTTATGGGACATTCGTTTTGAATTCGTATGTGATATTTGACAGATGGACAGTCTTCATAGCGTCGAAAACGCAAAATTTCACCCAAATTAGCACTCATTGGTCATGGCTACGAAGGGGTTCGTCGTACTCAATAGGAATTGAGGCATTAACACACATTCGCACGTTCAGTGATTGACATAGTAATTCTCTCCTGTAAGACCTCTCACACACACTGTCGATTTGGATGTCCTTTATACCTTTCGAAAGAGACGTTAGCATTGACCATGAGAGTCTAGATTTGTGCTAGATGTCTACACCTCAGACATACTGCTGATAGCTTCAACATGAAATATTGTGCGAATGTGTGTGTCTATATTTAGTACACCTGTATGGCTATACTTCGAAACATAAGGCTACGGACATGCAGTCACTATATTGGAATTTTTGGGCGTTACAGTGCACTTGTCATGAAATGGTCTACAATTAATACGCAAGTGTGGTGCTCAAGATTAAACATTCCATATGAATATGTTAACGCTAGTAGGGACTACGATGATTTGTGCAAAACGTATGTTTAAATTCGATCTGTGGACGGGAAGATACAAAAAGTTCGTATATCATCTGTGAGAGAGGTGACCCCACAAATCAGTGTTGGTAAGCTTTGTTCCAGATATAATTTTTTGAGATGATTTTCATGCAAGAGATATACAGTGATGCGCGACAAAGGTTCTGACAACATGAGTGCAATACGTCGTAAGACAGTTCACCTGGGTATATTGACGTAAAGAAGGGAGAAGGACACGAAATAGCCGCTCCGTCGGGCTCCAATACAAGTGAAAATCGCCCTGTAACGATAAAATAGTAGGAGAATACAGTCACTTTAACTTCCGTACGTTTATAAAGTACCGTTTTGGTACTTCAAAATAAAATTGAGATAGTTGTAGACCAAATGTATCTTGCATTGCTAAAGCATTCCTCAGTGAATATATGTCTAGGCACTTGATTAATACTTGCTGGGTTCGCCCACGATGCATTAGGAAGTCTATGAATGAGAGTGTGATTGGTAATGAAGATCTGTCGCGGATAACAAGTACTACCTTTATTACAATACAAATTAACTTATCAAGTGATTGGTAATGAAGATCTGTCGCGGATAACATGTACTAACTTTATTACAATACAAATTTACTTAATAATTCTACTCTCGTTAAATGATGAGTGTGCAATCAACGAAGCTTCGTGCTGTAGTTGACTGAGATTGTGATCTAAATTGTTCATATAATTGTGACCACGAGCCTGTTAAAGATCTTCCTGAGAATCAGCAAACATGTTCTCTCGATATCTGACTGCTCTGTATATACCAAGAAAGAATTTCAACAATAGAGCAAAAGAACTGTATACGAGTGATGTGGTGTGTGCATGTGATATCTAGTGTGACGTTTAAGCGAAGAATAGAATATTTCGATATAGAATTTTCGGTATGGGCAGCCTCAACACTGATATTAATGTACTTCGTTTCAAACACACATGAGCAAAAGTTAACATTGGTCACTATTTCTGTCAATTCATGCCTGTATTGGCACTTACTTTCTGAGTGGTTCGGATGGGCGCGCACCAGTTTCTTCTTTACGCTTTTTCAGCCTTTGTTGAAAAGAAAGAGGGAGGTTAGAAATTAAGTATTACATCAGGGTTGCGTCGTTGAAAATGATTTCTTGTGCGCATGTTCGTCATCGGATACAATGACACAAGGGACGAGGAATATATCTATTGTTGTGCCTTTAAGCATGGGTATGTATGCGTATTTCAAATCGATACAAAATAATGATTCCATACTTTGACCCATGCGCACGTTTATGATGGGATTGACTTTGCGATAGCTCAAAAGACACTGGCTGTGTCGGCATGGCCATACTTTGCTGCGCGGGGCTTATTGCTTTACTTGCTATTGCTGAAGCAGATTCGCCTTTTGGAGACTGAGATTTAGAAAATAGTACAACTAGGTTTTACGACATGCAGGTTCGAACGTGTATGCTTGTTTGCACACATACGTCGAGTGTGAGTAGGTACCATCGTTTTAGATGACAATACCATTGTATGGGTTGTTCTTGCGGCGGCGCCTTCTTCTAAACGTCTTTGCAATTCAGTTATGAGTTTAATCTTGTCATCAAGTTGGCCTTCGAGGGTCTGTATACGGTCGGTTTTTCTGTTTAAAATATCCATGCTCTATGCATTGGTACGATGCATGATGATGTTGGAGCGTAAGTATATATACAAGGACATTTACCATTAAACAGAGGAGTAGTTGTATACAGGTGTCTTCGTTTCTACTTCCGAGCAAATACGTTTATCTAGGAGTCTTTCAATACTGCATCATTGCATACTGGTCAATCTTAAACAAGTTACGTTTTGTTCTTATAGTAGTCTTGCAGATACCACATTGCATTTTGGGTGCTTATACACAGACAAGCAAATTCAAACTATTACCATCTATACAAAGGCATCCATTCGTAAGATAAAGCTACTATATTATAGTAATTATAATCACAAGAAGACATCCACATACCGCGATAAGAAGGTTTTCTCTTTCCGTATTGTGGTCTTTTGTCAATTTCTCTACGTTCGAATAAGTAGCATTAACCAACTCTTTCAACTTTGCCACCGTCCTTGATTCATCGCTCAGACGTTCCTGTCAGATGGAATGAAAATCGTAAGCGAGCTAAAGTGGATGTGGCGTTGCGTACGTGAGTGGGTTCTGGTGTGTTCGTAGGTCGAGTATGACGGTGATATGTAACACAACCATTTATATACTACTGGCGGAATTTACATTTTTACTGTACGTAGCAAGCCTATTAGTGCATCACGTGCACATGAATATGTGAGTAAACACTTGCATTGACTAGAGAAAAGCAGTGAAAAACACATTGCGCTCATATACCCAACACCGAATATTCAAACGGACTTGTATACGCGTACAAATACCTCAAAGAGTGTTCTATCGTTGATGAGAGAGTCCATGACCTGTCTCCATACTAATGGGCTAGATTCGGGTTCCATCTCGAACGTCGCTAACTTCCACTAAAACACAATCACATGTTCATGTATGACGAAGTTAAGTCTAGTCGTGTAATGTAATAAATAGCTAAGCGAATCATGTAGAAAAGCCTTGTCATGTATACATAAACGCTGTATGATCAGCACAATTACAGGCCATAAACATCACTTGGTAAATTATACTCCAATACAGTATGGTTACGCATAGGCACATTTAACCTTGTTAAAAGGGGACTGGATAGAGGTCATACGTAATAACGTCTCTATAAACTGCAGAAACACCGGTATAGACGATAAATGAAACACACACGCTTAAACAATCATGAACTCTATTGCCGATACATTTAAAACTGTAGTCAAGACAAAGCACTGATCTAATTATCATCAACCAACCTAACGGCTTGATGGCAGTACTAAAGAAATGAAACATAGAAAGGTTTGACTCTCATGCAACCCACCAGCGAAAACAAGAATATACACGTACTCGTGATAAAATATGGTTCACTCACACGCCCTGTGTGTTGCCAATGCATTAGTACAATGTGACGGTACTTACCGCCATGTTGTATTTCAGGTCGCGGAATCCAAGGGAGAGCTGTTTATAAGGACCAATCGATGTGTATGTCAGAGCAGAAACAAGAAGATAAACAATTTCGAATTAGGTTCCATCTTTTGTCATTTGTTTATGATTTAACGTATACTCTCATAATTTATGTATGTGCAGTGATGCAGAGATGTTCTGTTCCACCTATAACAAGCTATTTTCTGTTCCCAGTACTGCTCAAGTATTAAACGAAATTTTAAGATAAAAGACTTACTCCTACAATCCGTAAATTATCTCATCAATTCGTACAACAAAATAATCAAAATATACTAGACGTTTCCACTGTATACGCACGTACGTATGAGTAAACACAGAGAAAGTAAAATGTCCGCGTACGTATGCATCAATGTATACACGTGTATACAAGTTCCGCCTGGAGAGATAGTTCATCTCGTGCGTCCAAACGAAGTCAAGGAAATATCCCTACATGTCATTGGCACGACAAAAATATACCGTGCCTTACCAATGCAACTCCATGTTCCGTGGTGGTGGGCTGGATGAACTCTACATAGAATTCGTTCATCTCTGTGCCAGTGTCTTTTTTGATAAGACAGTTGATTGTCTTTTCAAAGTACTCATCCTGTGTGTTAACAACAAAATTATCAAGAATACCTCTTTTGAGCGCCCGTGTATACGTCATTTTCTGTACATTCACCATAGAGTTATATATCTTGTATGGATGTGTGGAAATTGCTATGGAAGTGTACATTATTTGAATGAACTTCATAGTGAACATATTTCCGCCGTTTTGCGTAAAAACAGATTATAGGAATCAGAAAATCAACACTATATTTTGAAACTAAGCACAATGCTAACTTAGTGCTTAAGTTTAAACATGTTATTATCTGTTCATATGGATTTATGTTTTGCTTGCCATACGAATGTGCTTGCTTGTGTGTTCGTCATCTATGAGAAACAACCTTTTAGGAAAAACAGTTACGTATACAGTTGCATCTGAATTAGGTTTACAAGATTCTTGCGCTCTTATACGTACACCTCTAGAGTTGAACAAGCATTGTCATGTCGGAGTATTTGTACTAACATGCTGCATGGTTTATGAACGTACCTTCTGCTCCTTGTGACCATATTTTACCCGAAAGTCTTCGATATCGTCTCTACTGACTGTGTTGTTCGACAGAAAGGGAGCATGTATTTGAAGCGAAGATGGAAGTCGTAAAAGTCCAACAAACACGTGCAAAAAATGAATGTAAAAACGTGAAATGTCAGAGGTGATGGGAGAGGCAAGGGAAATAAAAACATTATAAATATGTCACACTGTTTCACAACTAGCCAAAATATAAGGAGATAAGGCTATCTGGGAAAAGCGGAGACAAAAAACTGTGTGGCATAACAGTGACAATTGTTTAGATTCGATATATAAAAGTATATAATATCCAGTGTGTACGTCATTACCACCACAAGATACGAAGTGTGAAGGTTCTCTGACTGGAAAAGGACTTAAGATTACCATAACTGTCATATTAGAAACAAACATATCAGTCAGCAATTCGCAAATAATTTATTTCTATAGTGTACATATCAACCTAATAAACAATATTTGCTAGAATTCTATTTGAGTGGTAAAGTCATGTACGTGTACAAACATTTGCACTTGCCAAATTCAACAGCACCCTACGATTGAAAAACCCACATCTACCGTCCACTATAACAAATACACAGGGTCGAGAATATAGCACGTGTTAATAGAAACTCACCTGTCTTCGACCACGTCATGTGCTGGTCAAATACAACGACAACAAATATTTTACATTCAGGATGAACCCCTTTCACCGCTAAATAGAACCTTCCAATACATCTCATTTGGACCTCCATACTGCTTAAGACATATACGGAAGCTACCAATGAGTGGCGTCTATCGTCGGCACCCAAAAGAATTCTTAGCCGACGTACACGAAGTGGGTGCAATATGTTCAACACAGTGTGTGTGTGCGTGTGCGTGTGTGAGGGGCGGTGTGTGACCTTTGAATGTACTGATGCTGTGAGGTGATAAGGAACACTAAAAAAGAAATTGAAAATGTCCAGACGGCAGTCCAATCTCAAATGGACATTGTCCTCCCCATTTACCCATTCCATACGGTGGACATTTAGGGCATTTTCTGGGTACCCATTATGGGACTCATTACATCTCCTTGGGTACCCATTATGGGACTCTCTACATATTAGATCTCAGGACCCCCTACATTGGGTTTATGCCATTATTGTTCGCATGTGTATGTGTGTATGTATGGTGAGTTTAAAAGAGATGAAATTCATACACGTGTGCAGAATATAGGAAGTACAGGTGAATTGGAGTTTAAGTTTTAAGATAATATTTTTTGCGTGCATCTGTCGTTGTTATTGTTCTTTATACGTATTTATGTAACTTTCTGCGTGTACGTACATGTGCACGCACGTCTATAGGTTTTAAGTGTATGTGTGAAAGTTAGCTAGCTTGTTTATTGACAGTTGAGAATATTGTACCAAATTATACAAAGGGACAAATTCCCGTCAGTTGAATTTATATCGTTTGTTGCTAGGGCGGAAATAATAGTTCAAAATGCACAGTTTTCACGTACACGATTATAGCAACACTGTAAGGAATGTAAATCTTGATAATACACGAACGCATATAAAAGGTAGTTTCGTTGTTTCGTCTGAAAATTCAAGTTTTCACTGTATATTCTAGTAGTTTTCACAGACATCTATTGTATTCGTATCAACTCATGAAGAAACAAAATCCTCCCATACGAACTAAGGAGTTCAACACTTGTTGGTATGCGTGTGGAGTATTCTTTGGGAAATAAGACTTTATACTAGTGCCCTCAGAGGTCGTCATGGACAATGGTGGGTTCACCCATCTCTCTCCACGTTTTGGCACCGGCCTTTCGTAGCTGAAGTACCGCTGCCGCCCCGCGGTCTTTTATCGATTCAGCGATGTCTAAAGCAGTAACATATCCACCCTTCTCCGTGCGTACAACCAGATTGGGGTCAGTTCTAGCATCAGCCAGGAACGCTTTGACACAGTCTGTGTAACCTGCATAGGCACACTATCGTGTGGGATTGTAAGAGGGTTAGCGTACGTGAGTGTTACGATTGCGAGTATACAACCATGCTTCTGTATAAGGGTGCGTGTTAAATACGTACGAGTTTGTGGAGGTTCACCGACGTTTAATAAGTCACAATTTAATGTTGCATGTATCTCATATTGCATGTATAACAGGTTCATAATTATGAATCGAATTGGGGCAAAAAATTGAGTAGATTTGTAAATTACGAACACATGGGGTAATAAACACAAACCCAGGTCAACGGCGTCATGGAAAGGGATGTCTCTAGTTTAGTGGCACGGAAATTGGGGTCAGCACCTGCGGCAAGAAGTGCAGTCACCTTTTCCACACTGCCCCAAATACATGCGAGGTGCAAAACCGACTCCCCTTCCTCGGTAATGGCATTCGCGAGTCTTACGGTTTCATCAGGGCTCTCACTACAACGAAGTATCAGTGAGGTGATAAGAACTAGCACGTATAATAATATAGTATATATTTGGATTATACAGGTAGCAGGTAGACGTTGCAGCAGTTTCGAATCAATGTCTCCAGTCTCATTGTGGGGTTTCTGAGTCTTATATGCTATGGATGGATAATCAAATATGAACACGTTCGCTAAGATAATGTATGATCTCGTCAATTTAGTTTCCTCACTGTAACTCTTGTGTATAAAGGACCCCGATTAGATTAACAAATGTGTAAATTTAAGTACCATTGATCAAAAATAGAAACAAGCTTATGAGAGCTCTCCTCGGACTTTTGGGCAGCCAAGGATATGATTTCCTCAATAGAAGTAGTATTATTGGCATTGACTGACTTTGTCAAAGTAAGTAATGCAATAATAAGGCATGGTAATAAAGCCCACATTGTTTGAAGGAACAGATTCGTGTAGTTACTAATAAATATCGTGTTTGTGCGTATGTTAACGTCTAAATATGTCTTGGAGTTGCCATGTGTGTCTAGTCAATAGCTGGTGGACTCTCTGCCTCTGACTCTCTCTGTCTCTGTCTGCGCGTGTATCTCTCTCTCTGCGTATCTCTCTCTCTCTCTCTCTTTCGCTGTGGTCTGTGACGCCTCTGTAGCTCTTAAGCAGTAAAAACTGTTGACAACGCAATACACATGCACAACCCATGCTTGACATAAATTACACACACCTCGCACACATACACTTCAATACATTCACCTGTAAACGTGCCCATATACAATTTAAGCGATGTTCAACATGTCGTCAGTAGGTGCGTGGTCGTTGCAGTTTGTTTGTGTTGCGTGTGCTACGTATTGCTTGGATGGTCTCGTTCGTAAGGGATGGCTGAATGGTACGCCAAGGGTATTGTACAACACTAAAACAGATGCAAGAATGCAGCGAATTCTATCGCACATGCAGTCGACGTTGGGTTCATATCGGCCAACATTCTGGGCTCACGGAAACTACGCACAGTTGGGTTTATTGGTACTATGGGGAAAGATACGTGGTGCCGCTGAGTTCAAAAGACACGTGATAAATTGCGAAGATGGTGGCGAGGTCGCTGTAGAGGAATATATACCACCACATGGTAGCGAAGAACTTCCACAAGAAGCTCCAGTAGTATTGATTATGCATACAATCGCGGGTAAAGCGCAGGATGAATCAGAGTTTTGCAAGTACGCGTATTCACGGGGAATGCGGCCAATAGTGTTATCTAGGAGAGGCCATTTCTCACCCTTAGTCACGCCAAAGTTCAATTTCATGGGTTGTACAAACGACACGACATTGATGGTTAAGTATGTGGAAAAAATGTATCCGGACAGTTTCTTGGGTGCAGTTGGATTTTCGGCTGGCTCTGGTCAGGTTGTGTCTTACATTGGTAGACAAAACGACATTGGTCCTGTTCGTGCTGCTGTGTCTTTGTGCCCAGCGTATGACATGAAGGACGCATTTTCCAACTTTGATGAAAAGAGCCCTCTGCTCGCCAAGTATCTACTGATGGGGTTGAAAAAGTTTTTCTTGCATACTAATTTTGATGTACTCAATCAGTCTCTCCAATATGAGGATGCAGTTGGTAGCACAAGTGTTCAAGAACTCTTTGAAACAAGTGTCCACATGGCTGGATTTGGATCATTTGAAGAATACCTTGAAGATTCCAATCCTTTGCGGCATTATCACATGAATAAGGTCCCTTGTTTGGTTCTTAATGCTTTGGATGACCCTCTCTGTGTAGAAAAAAACATCAGGTTGGATATCGCAGAAGATGTTGAGAATTTTGCACTTATTCTGACTAAGTCTGGTTCTCATGTTGCATATAAGGAGGGTCTACTAGGTGAATCGTGTTACATGCATAGGTTAGCAATTGATTTCTTACACAGTGCCCGCCTAGAGCTAGAACAGCATCCTTAACCACAATACATGACCAAATCTGCATCACTTCCGTCCCAGCCAAAATAACGGGTCGAAGTTTACAGATAATAAAACTTTACACTGGTATTCGTGAGATTTCATTTTGTTTTGTACGACGTCTCTATCCAAGTGATATTAAATTAATAAATACCGTAAAATCCGTTTTCGATGTTGTACTTCCTCTCTCCCTTAAGAAAGAGGGGGGGGAGGGGTAAAGAATAAATACTATAAATTAGATCTCTAGGGGATGAGGGGAGCACAGGGGTAAGGGGAGTGAATACCACAACTGATACGGTTTCTTATTGTATAGATAATGAAAATAATTCTTACAGTAGAAGGTGCTGGTGTAGCCTCACATAGTAGAGAGCAATGAAGACAGTTTTCAATTGCCCCCTCCAAATACAATGACAGTATAGATAGTTTTTAATTGTTGAAAGGCGAGTATAAATAAATCAAGCGATTCCAATCAGCTAAATCGCAGCTATTGAGTCGACGAATTTGAATACATTCACTGCCTGATCTGCTATTTTGGACCAACATTGAAGGCTTCAGTCTCATCGAGTTGTATATATCATCGACCATCCCCACATAAACACATCACAATTACTATTTCGTGTGTTCCCCACATATAATTCGTAAATGTATGTTTGCCATATTAACAACGCGGTACAACAATAAAAATTAACAACTACGAGTCCCGCTGCGTTTCGGTTATAGAAAGCTCACGCACCCCTGCATGTCTGTTGTCAACATGCAACAAATACAATTTATACGGAGGTTATACCCCCCATTTAGACACGGTCACTGCAGGTCTACTTCGTGCGTGGGAGAATTTGATTTCCTACTCCTCATTGTTCATCTCGATGTCGTTATCCCATATATATTCATGCAGCATTTGCGAATCCTTCGGGTTTGCTACTGCAGGTTGCTTTCGTGCATGAGACAACTTAGTGTCATACTCCTCAACGAGCATGTCTACGTAATATAATTTATACATTGGGAGAAGCCTCCATGTTGAGTTCGCCCAATGCCCTCAGCGCTCTTTGTCTGGAACGTCGTTCAAGCAATGTCAAGTACAATTAGACAGGCAAGCATCAATGCATCTTCATTGTCAAAGAATACAAGAAACTACTTCCGTTATGTGTGAACTCAAATACAAATACCTAATCTCGACAAAAATACAACAAAGAATGGATACTATGCACCGTTTCATATTTATGCCAACAAAAAAACTTGGTACACCAGTTACCAGAAGCAATACATTTCAAAAGTTCCATATTCTATAAATGCGGTAACTTGATTGTGATAAACATTTGTATGAATCAACCTAGTCCTTGAGCACGCATGGCTACATGGATTACATACGTAAAGTTGCCTCGTTTTCACACTCACATGTATACCTATGTCCCATAGTGCGTGGGACGAGGTAAAGCGATTAAAACTACTTTTCAAACAAAAATTAGGCTACATAATTACCAAAACCATGAATAATGCATTTATATGAAATGCACTAACAAATTTTCTGCCGAGGCTCACATACGTGTCACAATATTTGTATGTATGTATTTGCATTTGTATTACACACACCTCTGTCTGGAGACATCTGAGTTTCCAGTTGGGAGAGACATGGCTACATGCTTGATATCTTTTGGTATCAGCTTCAATAGCTTCGCAAGTTTAAAAATGCGATAAGACACCATCTCAACACTAGGTCTGTGAGTTACAAACACACGGGTTACGTAATGTGGAATAAGCCAAACAATTAATAATGGATACATGTACATATACATATATATGTGTAAGCGTGTGCTCGTAAGTCTATATGTACCCATCAAGCACGACTGGGTAAATGCACGTGTGCATGTGACTTCAGTTTAGTGGAATGTCGTCTGACTTCAAGTTCGATTTTTCCAGAATCGTATAACACAATATGCTAGGTACGTTGCACGTACTACAGGGTATTGATAATGTACAACTCCTACTGCGTCATCCGTGTTAAAATTCAGATACGGCGTTCTCAATGTATACCCACGCATATTACTGCAGTCAAATTACATACAATGCACACACTAACACAAAATGTAAAATATAGACATATTGCAACATAGTTTTGGATTCCAATGCAAGTTCAAATGATGTACAGCCCTTCTGCCACCATCAGTTCTTCCTTAGATCAAACGAAATTCGAGTTGCGTATCTCCAATACGAACCAGAACAACGGGGCCACACGCAGACACAGTTATTACAAGTTTCATACGGACACACAGTAGCTTTACAACCCCCGAGTATGACACATACAACGACATCAACTAGAAAAGATTGAGCATACATTCATGTGTAGCACGAAAATAACATATAGACATACTGTAACAGCTCCGGGAACTGTGAAGCAAATGCGAATGAGGTACTACTATCTCCTCTAACACCGTCAACCTTTTGATAGAAGCGCATATAAAACCAGGCAACTACAATTCCTGCGCACACGGAAAACATGGAGAAGAGTGATCCAGCAATCAACAACTGCGCCCCTACAGTCACGGCCAGAAGAAGCGGTGAATGCTGCAGAAATTGAAATACATGCTCTTGAGTATGTTCGCACATTCAGTTCAGCACAAGCGTGCAAGTTAAATCCGATGTTTAAAGAGTTTCACGATTCACGAATCAACATCGTTAAATTCGTCATGTCACAAATATGTATATATGTGTGCGCATGCTAAAATGCTACTACGTCTACACATGAGTGGAGTAACCCTGTATTTATATATATTTCCGTGTTTATGAAACATTCAAGAGTGTAGCACATACGTGGATCATTTCGACGAAAGGCATATGCTCGTTGTGAGTGTGGGTAAGTGCGGGTGTGCTACCTGCACTTGGTATACACATAAGCCTGAACATGTATACATAATTTAGTATGATTAACGTACTCTGAATCGAATGGGCAGTTTTACACTAAAAATTTGAAGTCGGGCCTCAGGATTGATTTTCCACATGACCACTGTTGACAAACTAACAATGGCGCCCAACCCACCATATGGTTTGAATCTACGGTATATGGAATGAACATATTTTCAGAAAACAATTCGAAAGCTTGAAAGCTTAATTCTATGCAATGGTTGTTCATTGTCTCGGTATATCAGCTTACGGGATGACGACGAATGCGCGCAGAATAATCATGCACAGATAACCACTTTGTGATATTATATAGAAGCACGTATAGTCCACCAACACAAACACATACATACACACGCAGCATAAACCCTACTTACAAAACGTCTTCGTCGTAGGTTAGAGCATAGTGCCATACGATGCAGAACAATGCCAGCACATTGGACGCACAAGTGACAATAGCCAACAGCTGCATATATTCCTGCAAGCTCCACAGGGTGACTACTTTGGACGCTGTGTAGAACAACATCCACAGCACTACAATCATATTAATAAAGCTTGTCTCCATCAATGTGGCGGTGACAATGGTCCATACATAGAATCTTCCAAACACAAATGCGGGGGTCAAGGAGAGAAGACTTTTCACACTAGTGGAGAACGTCGATAAGTACCCTACGACAATTACCGTAGCTAACACCTTGATCATTGAATTAGATTCTCGAATGAGAATTGCCACTCTTTCTACATTCTGGGTGGTCGTCACAGGCTCAGTTTGGACTGGCACCTGTACGGTAGTCATTGTCTATGTGGAAATTTGCTCCAGCGAGAGAGAGTACGTAGATCGTACTCACACACGCGTACACAGTATTATTGCGGTAGTCGTCTTTAAAAGTAAGCGGTGGGTGTTAGTGTAAAGATATCAGTATGATCACACTCACGCCAGGCGTGGTTTGAGAATAGACGCTGAGGACAACAACGTAATGATTGCACTCACACACACGACCATACGCTCACATGCGGACAGAGAGGCATTAACGTACGCAACTTTCTCTTTTTAAATACACACACATACATACATGCACACATACATACACACATACACAAGGACTTGCCGTTGTACACATACACATATACACGCACACAACACGTACACTTTCCGTCGGTAAGTTCAAGCAAAATATGAGCTTATGCAGAACGTTTTGTTTTTGTTTTTGTTTTGCCGTTGGATGAGTTTGTAGGTTTAGGTTCGGGTTGATGATTTAAAAACCTAGTTTATTGGTGTTGGCTTCTGTTTGGCTTTAACCTAGTTTTATAGGTTTCGTTTGTGCTGTTGGATTGGGTGACGATTCAGAAGAAAAAACTAGTTTATTGATGTTGTTGGCTTGTTGTTCGTAGTAATCAAGTTTATTGTGGATGTCCAACTTGACGATTAAAAACCTAGTTTATTGGTTTTGTTTTGGTTTTTCATGAACCAAGTTTATCTGTACAATAGAATTATGTCTTCTCAAGTCTAACTGAATTGAAATCACAGATTTTCTGGCCGTACTTTTGGTTCTTCAACGAATGAAGTGAGTGAACCGGTGAAGTTTTGGAGAGAACTACTACGAACTATAGAATGAAGTACAGATGTTGCTACTAAATTTGGTTGGTTTACAAGTCCTAACATGGTCTACCAAGTTAAACCACTTCTAATTCCATTCAACAACCCGTGCATGCTTCTCCAACTCGTCTTCGTTGTTACGATGTTTCCCTACCCGGCCGAACCATTCCTTCCACCAAATTGCCACCTCTGACGCGATTTTCTTTTGGTACGAGTACAATTCAACCGTAGATGTACCATTCAGCCCCACCCGGTTGTTGTAATATTTTGTAAAATGCCATTCTTTGTCTTTCATCTCATCCAAACCGGCCAAGTGTATGATCAGCATGTTTCTAGAGTGCTTAACCCCGCACCACGGACCAGCGTATGCGTTGATCCAGTGTTGTGGAAGAAACGCTATTTTTGGGCGTACAGATTTCGGGTGATGTTTCCACAGTTCAGAGATAGCTCCTTGTTCTGAAAAAGTATTCTGAAACTCACCAGCACGTTGCGTTCTCGTAGCCAAAAGAAATTCCACCGCGAACTTTGTATTCGCAATTATAAACACACCTGCATTGATAAAGTTGCAGTCGGCGGTCACCAATATATGGGGATAATTGATGTGTAAGGGCGTATAGGGTGGGGGTACGAACACCGATAGGGGCAACGCATGATTGGTGAAGATTACGTCGGCGTCCACCCACACCACCCATCTGTAGTCGCGCTCACTACTTAGAACCTGCATGGGATGAGAGGGATGATGGTGATGTTTGTACACTGATATCTGTTTGTTTTTTTGTACATGTAGAGGATTTTCAACATATGCGCCCTCTATATGACATTCACAGGATACGTATTGGGATATCTGCCATATTCTACGCAGCCCACATATAGCACAGAGTACGTTCGTCGAGATATCCAGAAACATGGTTACGAGCAAATTTTTCAATTTAATACATAAGTAGCATAAGAAGTGCAAAAGAGAACAAAAGTGAATGTGTACGTTTATGGCATGTACATTGCGCTCTTTGCGTAATCCTACATTACGTAAAGGCATGTATTTTGAATCAAAGCTAATAAGTTTCGTACACCATTGATAAAATATAACCAAGCGCAGAAGTGTTCATATACTGTGCGCGTGGAATTGTGCGGAGGCTTTTCACATGTGGGATCATGCAGGCACACCTATACCATATACAAAGCATTACACATACTTGTAGAGAGTATCTTCGATTAGATTCTGAACAAATATATGTTCGGATACGAACGTGTGTACTTTGCAACGTGTGGGCTTACTTGGCGTGTCTGTGCTTGTGAATATATATTGTTTACACACTTTTAGGAGAGCAGGTATCTTAGACCAAACCTCTCTGCGACTCTTATCCAGTTTGTCAAAGACAAACAAATCATACTGATGTCGTTCAGCGTATTCCAGCTTGTCTGTTATGGATCTGTTACAGAATGTACATTCATCCGACAAAAGCCCACCAGTATATGCGTGTAAAGTGACTAGGGCAATGCGGTCACCTGGACGTACTCCATCGCTATAGAATCTGACGTGATTGAGTAGTGAAGTGTAAAGCAAGTGAGCGCACATGACAACATGTTAGTATACTCTTGTGTTTGTGATGTACGAGTGTAAACTTTGACAAGCGAACACTCGTATGATTGTACGTATTTTTCACTGTTACGGTATCCTCTGATGTTTACGAAGGTGTTGGTTGAAAGCATAATAACAGCGCTCTACGTTGGAGAAGGGAACATACTATTTGTAGATTGGTTTGCTCTAAGCATGAAGTCGGTGTTACACTTTCGAGAACGAGTTAGTCACAAGGCTAGTTGGTTGGCAATCAAGTTGCGAAGGTTTGTGTATGAGGCACAAGGTGCCTACAAGTTTGATGACAACCACCGAAACTATTTGGTTGCGTACACCTATTAATGTATGTCCTACAGTACGAGTGAGGTCTAATCCAAGACAGTCACGAACATTAATAATGAATTCAATACATCGACCAACATAACAAACACACATCTGTAATGTATATTAACATAGCAGTACCTGCTAAAGATAGGTCTATAACTGCCATAGCTTATCACATTTGCAATGTCCACAATGCGGATGTTTATATTCTCAAGAGTAGTATCACCCATTTGCCTGTAATCAACAGGCGGCCTCATAGAATTGTACATACAAGCACAGAGTGCAGCGAAAGCACATATGCTTAAAAAAACTATAGACATGCGCATCGTTCGGTATAATGTACACACGTAGTTCGTTGTGCGTAACATGGATATCTTGAAAAAGAAAAAGTATTGAAATGTGTGTACGATTCTCCAATACCAGTGCTTGCTTCAAGTCCGTGTTGAGTTGTGATTTATAATCGACAGTGCTTATCGCTGTGGTTAATTTTCAATCCCCCGGTTTACGCGTATTCTCATGATACGTTCGGATATAAAGAAAGTATTGTTCAAGGTTGAAACTGTAGTTTTTAACTACTGAAGTCAAATAATGACTCAGATAGGTGTGGGTGTATGATGTATACGCGTGTATGTAAGAAGGGCATCAGAAAGTTTCCCGTAATATGGTACACTTACCCATACTTGTGTGATTGTAGAACGGTGTGTGTATGTACGCAGTGTGTGTGTGTGTATGTACGCGGTGTGTGTGTGTGTGTGTGTAAAATCAGTGACACGTTTACACACACACAACAGACACCATACACACATACACAACACAACACACACATACACACACACACACACGCGTACATACACGCACACACACACACACACACACACACACACACACACACATACATACACACACACACACACGTACACACACACATACACACGCGCACGCACACACGTACATACACGCATGCACACACATAGTTTCTCCATCTCTCTTGCTTGTTACATCTTGAGCACGTGTTTGTTTCACGTTCAAAGTCTATCATTCAAAAGTGACCATCTGTACCATTTTTTATTGGTCATTAGCCAGCGTGCTGTCATCTTCCATCGTTGCATGGATAGCCTATGTGCACAAAGCTTATATTTCGTACCGGAGCCAGTGATTATTTTGTTTTTAACATACTTTATACTATCGTCGACAAACGATATACGCACATGTAGAACTCCGGGCTAAGAGTGCTAGGCCCACAACGTTTATTTTGCGTTCACGCACAAAGGTAGATCCGCTCGGGGTTTAGCTGCATGTAGGTACATATATGTGTATGTATAAAATGGAACCAACCAAGGATGTTGATGTAGGTGTGGATGTGATCGCAAGTGTCGGTCCGGAGACAAGTGCGAATCACAAAATTAAACCAGTCACAGCAAGTGTAAGTGATACTACCATTAGTAAGACTACTTCGAAAGGCATGGGGGCGTGGACTGTGTGTGAACCCCCAAATACATGCAGCGGTAGTACAGAAAATTTAAACTTGAAGAAGAACGTCAGTGATGGCGTTGGACATGTGAATTTGCACACATTAAATGGTAGTAAGGGTACAACTCACGCGGAGTCTGACAGCCCGAAAGAAACTGTACGTTTTCAGTGGGTGAAGAAACGACCAGTCAAAAAGTCATGTACACGCGAGATGAACGAACAATCAACAACCGAGCAAGGTATAATATGATGCATGTAGTGAGGTAGATGAGCGACATGTGCGTTTCTAGGAAAATGTTTATATTCTCTCTCTCTCTCTCTCTCTCTCTCTCTCTCTCTCTCTCTCTCTCTCTCTCTCTCTCTGTGTGTGTGTGTGTGTGTGTTGTCTGTGCGTGTGTGTGTATGTGCGTGTGATAGTGATCATACGAGCAGACATGTACTTCAATTGGCTTAACATTAAGGGTTGCTGCGGAGGACGTACTGGAATGGAAACATACGTACATATGCACGAAGGCTTATAATCTATCAAGTGCAATATCAACTACCACAGTATATAGTTTATTCGATGTATAACAGTCTTAAATATTGTTTGTACTGACATGATTGAGCATGACCCGGGGACGTGTATGTCATATAACAGTGAAGGAATGAGCAGACTAACACAAGGTACCGTTGATAATAACTTGGTTTTCAATATTTCAGATGCGTTTCCGTCTGGGCCAGTAGCCAAACTCCAGGCAAACCCGAGTACCACGCTCTCTTCATTTTACAATCAAAGGAAAAGAACAACGGGGAGTACAAAGTCACGTGCAACTGGGGGTGCACTCAAACGACAGTGTTACAGTACTGATCTGTTAGCTGACAATGACAAGACAAGCACACTTAGTGATAGTGCCGTGTTGGGGTTTAGGATGGCCTCGTTTGTGCCCACTGCGGCTGAGAAGAGGCGATCATATGCACCGTTCCGGTTTACACGACAGAATTGGCTGCGGCGTCACCATCAGCACGGAGGTAGAAAGGCCGCGGTGTCTCCACCCTCGGACTGGCATTTAAGGTCTTATTTTCGACTTGTGAGAGACGACGGTATGCCCATTGATGTGTATATGTGTGCTTGTGTGAGTATATATGCATATGTAGCGGTTACGAAGTATTTACGAGATTTTCGGAATTCACGTGTGGTCGAATGTACATGTGTGCGTTTCCATATGTATGGAAATATTTGTGTTGCGCATGTATGGAAGAGTGTGCGGTTATCAGCATATACTTGTAAATTGTGACCAAGTTGTCAACTTTGCGGACGTTTAGTAATCGTTCTTGAACGTATAAACCCGTATATTTATATCTGTACCAACATGAGTGTGTGTATGAGTACGAATTGCGCGTTAGTCTGTGTCAAATCATGCGGGCTTTATATAAAGACATTAAGCCAACATCAATGTGAGTAAGATGCGAATATATGTTTACACATATAAACGCACGTATGTAAATGATCGCACATAATGATACGCGTATTCATAGGCCTTGAAAGGGTCCGTAGAAGAAGTGCGGCTGCAAAGTCCAAAGTGGTGGTTGCAGGAGGAACAGTATCTTCAAGTGGAAATACTGCCTCTGCTTCTACAACGTCAAAAAATGCAAGCAAAAGTAAGACGGTAGCTTTACCTGCTCCGACTGTACTCAAATCTACCACCCACCCCTCGGTTGTGGCGGCTAGTGCTAAGATTGAGGTTTCTTCATACGAGTCATTGGCACATCCATTGGAGGAACAGTACTATAAACAGTACGTGGAGACACAGGAGGCCGCTAAAAATAGCGTCAAAAACACTTTAGCTCTGAAATTGTTTTCACAAATCAGTACGCCTGGTTTCACATCTACATCAGCACCCATATCAACATCAAATGGCTCAACCGCATTAAATACTAGTTCAAGTGGAAGCGGAACACAACCAACAAACACACACAGTTCATCGAATTCGGTGACCTCTGCACTATCACACACGTCAGCCACATCTACAGCTAGGGGAGCTGCTATTCCTTCCACACACTCAATCAACACTGGTATGCTCCGTGTGTATTTGTATATCTACACATCAAATATATATATACTTGCAGTATGCTCATAAACAGGCTGCACGTGTATATAAGCACGCGTACACACAATGTATATGTACATGTTACATACTCACTTTCATATGTATTGCACTGACCAGAGGCTTCATAGATTCTCTGTATTTGAGCTGTATATACCCATATGTACAACTTCCCACCTCGGCCACACTCAGTAGAACCTTGTATGCTCATTTACATGCAGACCATTAATATTGTGTTCTCTGTATTGATAGGCTTATCAAGTGGACCGCCCACTCCCAATTTGCCTAGTAGAAAGCCTTCGCCGTCTAGTGCACCCTCCACTTCAACTACTGGCACCAGCAAAGGGAGTGGTGCTAGTGGAAACGATAATGCAGTGTTGATCAATGGTGTACCCGCTGAAAATTTTCGCTTCACAAACCCCGGGCCAGGTTTATACGATGTTCTTGGGGACGCGCAGGGGGTATGTCATTTCTGTAGGTATCATACTCACCCACGAATGGGAGCGCACATATAAACACGTACTTATTTATTTCTTGTATATACTAGGCGAAATCGTCCGCAGTTGTTAATCTTCACTTCTCAGGGTACAGTTTTGGAACAAACCCCCAGGCCCCAATACATCCCTATGATCGAGCTGGGCGTGAAATAATAGAGGCCATTGACACTTTATCTTTACCTTTAGAGTTGTCATATTTGTTTGATCTCATGCCCGGTGTCAAGGTAATGTTTGTTTGTGTTATTAACATTGGTAAATATTATGTACACGTGTGCATTGTATGTGTTTGCATGTATACGTGGTATATATGTGTGTTATGTATGTATTTCTAGACACGAATGTATTATGTCAATAGTTGGTTTTAAGTGTTGGTAGAATAACTGGTACAGAAGTATTGATACTTTTAAATACAAACGAAAACACTGCACGTGTTGGTAGAATAACTGGTACAGAAGTATTGATACTTTTAAATACAAACGAAAACACTGCACTAGCGCGTTGACGGTGGAGTGTTTGTAGAGATTAGAGATTACCGTGAGCCGACATGTCTGGATATCCCCATTCCGAAGACATTCCGCGTGTTTCTGAGACCGACAACTACGGTATGTTGCGGTACAACGTATGGATATGTTGTTCGTGTATAGTATCGTTTGTTTGCACTTTCTGGTTGAATAATCTTTTTGGATATTTTTTTTAAAATCTTATTTTGCACAATGTAGTTTGTATTAAAAATTCATCATCCAATTTTTTTAACCTGAATTGTTTAATTTTTGTGCTTCCTTGAAATGTTTGCGCACGCTTACGGAGCGTATATATGTCTGTATATGTGTATGTATATGCATGTTGGTGTGTACATGTAAATGCTCGCGTATGTATGTTTGTACTTGTACAGCATATCCCCCACTATGTTCACGAGATTGCCCAACAAAACTCGACACAAAAGCAATGGAGTGAACAAGATCTACTTCAATTGGAATCAAGGGTCATTTCTGCCTCTCTCACTCGGAAACTCTGTTTTGAGCCCGATCCATTCGTTCATTATGTCAATATCACATCCAACTATAATGCGAACAAGCTTCAAGATATCCTTCACAAGAAAAGGCATGTTATGAGCATCTGTATTTGGCCCATTCGTTGTGCAGTATTACACTTCTACAATTCGTAAGCTGCGTTTCATATATAGTCGTATGTGTATACTGTATTTTTTCAAATCCCTGCATATCAAAACAGAACGTTTACAAAAAGCGTATACATATGTATGTCCATGTATGTTATTTGTTCCCTCTTCTCATGTGCTGGTGGGAGAGCTGTATGCAATATACATGCATATTATAATGCAGTGGCAATATCGATGCACGCACATGAAAGCATAGAAGTACCAATAACCTCAGGACGAGCAGTGCACCCTAAGTTTCTTTATACGTTCAGACTGCTGCAGTTAACACACGAAAGTAATATATCTACATATCCAAGTATATATATATGTAAATAATGCTATCGAGCTGCATAAGCATATGTACATTCAGTATTCTGAAAAGTCCCGTTCGTATTCAGATGCAGGCAAGCAAAGCAAAAAGCTTCTATGCGCATTTCTTCAGAGATGCACTGGGATCCAGCTGCCAATATCTTTGAAGATATGACCAAACCTACTACATTCTCACTTCCACACACATCCTCACCATGGATGGACGTTGGCACTGAGTTGAAAACCATAAACTCGGCAAAGGTAAACTCAAATACGAGCTCTAACACGAATATACCTGTGAATGACAACCTGATGGCGACTGTACACGAAAATGCACGACCAAAGAAGCGCCTACATGCATTCATGTATGATGCAGATCATCCTACTGATATATACAAGCGGCAAAGGGGTACGAGTGAGCAACTCGAGGTCATGGATGTAGAAGAGTCCAAGAAAAGCGAGGTTCAACAGTCATGGGAGGATAGACTTAGCGGAAAATCCCGATCGAGGTTTGCAATTCTCAATTACTTAGAAAGACATCGGGGTGGTATCGATCCGAGTTTATCTCCTCTGAGTATGTACGGCGTGCATGGTTGTAGATGAATATATCGTGGAGTACGTTTATAGACTTTGCAAGGATTTTGAATGGCAAGCTTTACCTGTGTGCAGTTTTCACATCTGACCTCAAGATTTAGAGGTGGTGTCGACGCAGAATTGTCTTAAAACCCAACATCTTTACGTGTTTGGCATGCTTTGTATTTGCGCGTTTAACGTATGCAGGCATGAGTGAATGTATTGTATTACTGTGGATGTTGGTATTATACATTTCTAATCATTCTTTCTGTTACCATTTCAGTCACAAGTATGGACATCAAAGTATGCAAAACAGCACCCAAAAAGGGTTCAATCGTTACCGCAGCATCGAGTTCTCATACAAAGGAACCTGTGGTAGTGAAGATACCGAACAGTCGTCCGCTGCCCCCTACAAAGCTAAATACTGGAGCAATCCACGTGAGAGTTATTGTCTTCCATGGAAAAGCTGGTATGTATTTGGTGTTTCTTGGCCCAATTAAGATTTTAACTTGTTTGTTTATGTCTGCAGTATTGCACATGCACACGCAATGCATTGTCTTGACGTATGCCGCGTGATTGGTTTGTATTCATATATATCATAAATGTCTTTCAGGTTCGACGGGTTTAGATATTGTACTCAACACTCGTGGTGTATATGAAGGTATACTCCGCATCGTTGGTACGCCGGGAAACGTGGCATCTACTACAAAACAGTTTGTTTTGGGAGATCTCACGTGTGTGGATAGATACGTACATGATTTTAAGAAGTTGTACAAGTTGGAAGGTAATGAATGTACCAAGGATGAGACTTTCTACCCACCGCAAAGTATCATCCACAAGATATTCGACTCAAGTACTAATTCCACCGCCAAGTCAGCAGTGAATGGCATGTCGACTACTGATAGTAGTAATAGTACGCCTGCAGGTACGAGTGCAAATTTGAGTGTGTGTGCGAGTGGGGGTGCAGGTGTGGGTGGGAGTGCAGGTTCGGGTGGGGGTGCAGGTGCGGGTACGAAAAAACCTCAATTCGTTACACAGGCACCAACGCCAAACAAAAGCACCACGCAAATGCAATCGCATAAGGTTACTACCGGTAAGTCGAAATCATATCCACACTTACAGCAATCCACAGATACTCATCACTCCCCCGCACACCGGGGGACAGCAACACAGAAGCAGCCTATGAAACATTATCCTACCCAGTCTCAATCTATGAAAGGGGGAGCTGTGCATGCCCCGAATACCCCGCAGGCACAGTTACAACAACAATTCAAGTTACAGCGCCGTGCATCTACCGCTAATACGGGTATCACGAACGCGGCGAGCAACACTAACCTTGGCACATCCACAACAAGCACAGCTCATATCACCCCAACTTCAAAAATAGGTGCTGTGAATGTCCAAAATGTGAATACAGGCTCGAACACCAATAAGATGGCCATGCACACCTCCACATCTCGCACTTTGACCAATGCTTCGAAATCTGCACCGGCGACTGTCCCTGTAGGTGTGAGTGTGAGTACGGGTGGAGGTGTGAGTGCTGCTTCGACTTCTACAACAATGGCACAAACATCGGCGAATGTGGGCGGGAGTGCACATGTATCGACAACCACGAATACAACCTCAGCAATGGCAACGCCGATGACCGGGCTGTTGTACTCTCCTCAGTACACCAACACTGTCTCGACTAGTGGAATAGGTTCTACTGCATCGACTCTTGGGCTTGCTAGTGGTAAATCGCTGACTAGTACGTCTGGGCCTACACCAAGCCTGGCTTCGTCAACTTCCTCGTCGAAAGAGGTATTTGTATTTTTATATGTCTGTGACTACGTACCAAGATATTTTATGCATACATTGGTATTTCGTCCGTGAGATGCGAATGGATTATTGACATACATAGGGATATCATCACGGAGTCTGCAAGTAGTGTTTGTACTACAACATGAATATACTACTGCATATTTACGGGGCCTGATCTGCCCACGTCATCACCTACGTCGAAGAAATTTGTGTTCGTGAGTATCGTGAGTGATTGCCGTAAAGTACATAACTATGTATCGATTGCTAGTTGTATGTACCAGTCGGTCGATTGGCTTCAACTGCAATCCGAATTGTACATGTTTTGCATATCCGATATTTCACGTGAAAATATGTATGTGTGTATTTTATGATGCTGCATACTTTGTACGGATGTATCGTTATTTTTATGTATAGCCTATATGTATGGCAGTGGTAGTGTTTCAGATAATTCCAACGCTGTGGCGCAAGCATATGAAGATTCATACACGTGTGTAGTGTAAATATAAGCATAACTAGACCCAGATATATATTTAAAGAAGGACGTTCATCTCTGTATTCATAATTATTTACTCTCTTGCATTGTTCGCAGGCGCTCGGCTCGAAACCACCAACGTATATGCAACGACAATACTTGCTCGCCCAACATCACCAATACCAACAGCAGCACACGACACCCAAGCCCCCACCACAAGCACATCAACTAGCTACACAAACCTCACAAAAGAAGACGAAGCAACATAAGCAACAGGCACATGTCGTACCACAATCACAAATACATACACAGACTCAAATATCAGCACAGACATACCCGCATCTTCACCCAACGTATGCACCCCAACCCACCTCAAACGCTAGTGCTGCGAAACAGGCCGCAGATAGAATGCGATCGAATATGTCTTCATCGGCTACCACTACTGCATCTCCTGGTAATACGTATCTCTCCAGTTCACACCCACCCACAAATACATCTAGTAGTACGGTTGTTACACCTACCCTCACTTCAACACCAACTCCAGCACACACTCCACCAACTATTTCCTCCCCCACGCCCACGGCCACTCTCACACCTGTACCTATGCCCACATCTACAGTCACGCCCACACCCTCCGCGCCTACTCCAGCCCCCACGACCGTTTCCACCGAAATACACGCACCCAATATGCACACAACTATCACAAACGCTGCACCACATTCGTTGGGTTCGGGTAATGCGCTGGCTACGGCACATGCGAACAGTCACACACGAGCAAATAAACCAAGTAACGCTCACGATAGCACAATCACAATTACAAACTACCCCGGCTCTATCCCAACTAGTAGTTTGATGCATATGAACAGCAAGCCGAATCCATATTTGGCTTCTTCTCCTTCCACCAACCCTGGATCGGCTGTGGGTACTGTTAATAATAGTACTAGTACTAGTACATTACCGTCTTCCTCCTTTCGCAGTGCGTCAATCAACTCCGTCAACGTAAACACACATCGCACTGCTCCAAACACAAGCACCCAAGCGGCAACAACAGCCACATCAATAGATTCAAGTATAAACGCTCATGTCTCAAGCATAAACACACATAGGCCAAGTGCATCCACATCATCACCTTTCACTCAACCAAGGAAAACTCAAGTTCTAAAGCAACAGGTTGAAGTGCAGAGTAAACCGCACTCCACATCTGCTCAACAGATGTCACTCCGTACACCACAACAATCGGCGTACGAGAATTCACTAGCCACGTTAACTCAGCAACAGGTATATAGCCCTCACCCTCAACGATTGGATCATACAGCTTCTGCGAGTGGGGGTAAAGGTATTCGGTCAAGTAGCACTAGTTTGCAAAGTCAAACTCTAACCACCACACACGCCGACTCATCCACACCCTCTCATACGCAAAGACCAACACCTGCGCAGACATACACGTACGCGCAGGAAGCGAGTCAAGCCCAGCCCACTTTGCCTACGATGGGAAGTGCAGAGAGGACACCAAGCACTACTGGTGGAAGTACGACTGGAAGCAGTTTACAATCCGGAACAGTTAAAGCGAATTCAATCTCATTTCATACTAAATCATTGAACACAACCCCTGGCACAGGAGGAGCGATTCCTACACGAACATCTGCCGGACCCCTCGCCCTCAAAGTCACACAACCACAACCACAACCACAACCACAACCACAACCACAACCACAATCACACAACCACAACCACAACCACAACCACAACCGCAACCGCAACCGCAACCACAACCTCAACCACAACCTCAATCACAACCTCAATCACAACCACAACCACAACCACAACCACAACCACAACCACAACCACAACCACAACCACAACCACAACCACATCCACATCCACAACCACAACCACAACCATAATCACAACCATAATCACAACCATAACTATAACCACAACCACAACCACTGCCACAGCTACAATCACAACCACAAAACCACACAACGGAGGTGTGCGCTACAACCAAGCCTGGTGGTAGTACTACTGGTGACGCTTAATTATAGTTATGTGATTGCACAATGCAGCTTCCGGTTGTGGAACTATTAGATTTTTTAAATAGGAAAACCACTACATCAGAATGTACAATTTACTGCATTCTGGTACCAAGCATGAGGTACACAAATTATTAGTCAATGTTAATAAATTGAGAGAAGGTACTGAATAGCTTTATGCATCGCTATGTAGGTGTTTGACACGTTAGACTTTGAACAACTTGTATGAAACGTATCGTGTGAACAATTCAAAGTAAGTGGTTCGCGAACGACAAGTGACATGAGCAGTGAGTTATATATATACTTGCTACCACGTGAAAAATTCATTTTATTCGTACTGTTAACTCTCTTTTCAAAGTTCATCTCATTGTTTCCACCTTCATCCACGTTGCTGGTGAACTTATCACTTCTTGCCTGTGTGTGCATAAATGATATATCTACCTTATACTTATACTACGTCGTTAAAGGGGGATTGTGTGGATATATAGAGTTTGTGTAAGTCTTTCTACTTGTACGACGTTTTTGCACGTGTCGAGTTGTTCGCACGTGCGATGTTACCTTGGAACGGCTTACATGCTTATCGGAAATATCAACGCCTTGAATAAACTGAGATTAAATAAACGGGGTTTAAAAAAACGGGGTTTATATAATCTTCAATAAACTCCTTCCTCTATGTCTTTACCAGTAAGGTAATACGTAGGGTTTTAAATAATGTTCAATAAACCCGTTTTTTATATATCCTCCTCTTCTATTACGAGTATGAAATCTAATGAAAAACCTCGCGAAAAAAACCATCATTGACCAACCAAAATCAAGTAGTTCTCATATAAACTAGGTTTATTTATTCATCTGGCAGGTAGGTGGTTTTTTAGAAACTAAGTCTTTATCGGTCTAAAACCTGGTTTTTGGTTCCTTTTTGGCGGTCTATGTTGCAACCACATGGTACACACATACACGCACACACACACACGCACACCCACGCACGCAGACACACACACACACACACACACACAC
>JAWQFL010000014.1:956584-1003535 GCA_033442365.1 Creolimax fragrantissima | reverse complement strand
ACACACACACACACACACACGCACACGCACACACGCACACACACACAAATCTGTCCACTCACACAAAAAAGTCAACTCATGTGCATTGCATTAGTATACAAACACTCAGACATTTATACATCAAACCTTTATACACCGAAATAAGACATCTATTATAGGAAGTAGTGAAGTGGTGAAATATAATCCCGATATGAGAATTGTCTGCAACGACTGTATGTGCTAGTACGTCAGTGTCGCTAATCAGTTCGAATCAATCAATTCTGCTATAATGTTACGTTTTGCTATTCGGTTGCGATCTAGCCGTATACGTTACCCCTCAAATTTGTTCAGAAGATTCAGCATCTCAACTGAAGCGTTCAATTTGAATGAAAACAGGAATGGGATTTGCAGAGGTATAAAATAACAAGCATTGAATGTAAATAGCTAATTTTTACGCTGGTGTTTTGTATATAATCACACGTCATGTGTAAGTACGCCTTCGCCTATTCATAGACGTAAACGAGCATATACTTATAATGTGCGTGTAATCGTACATACACTACAAACTAGAGGTTGTCACGTTTCATTTTATGTGTACATTCTTTCAGATGGGCCATTTGCACTCGTAACTCAAACCCACCCGCCATATGTTTTGTACACATTTATGTGTACGCAGATGTGCATACCTCTGATACGCCACCATTTGCAGAATTAAAGACAAGTTACATTAAAACAAACGAAGGCTTTGATAATGATAGTGGATCCGAAGGCGAGGAAGAGGAAGATCCGTTTGAAGCCGGCCATTTTTCTTGTCGCACTATGCATCTACCAGACCAGCTTAAGTCCTCGATCTTTCGCCTTGTTCAAGGTATACAACGTTTTTTGTTTGGTGTGTATTGCATGCTACGTTACCTATGTTGGAGATAGTACGCTTTAAGTAAGTGAAATGTTCTCATCGTGAGCTTTAAAACAGCGCTTCCTGTCTCGCGTTGTGTAAGTGGGAGTGTGTATATATTATACATGCATTTACATGCAAAAACATGTTGTGCATGAATATCAAACATATGCAAAGTTCTCATCGCGGGCTTCAATACAGCACTATCTGTCTCGCCATTGTGTAGGTGGGAGTGTGCGTTTATGCTATATTCATCTACATGCAAAAACGATTATCACATCAAATGATGTGTAGTGCATGAATATCAAACATGTACCAAGTAAAGTATTCTTGTTGTATACTTTTAAAAAATAGTTTTACATGAGTACCGATGCATGTAAAGTGCAACATATAAAGTACAGACACTCGCCCCAACCACACATGCATGCGTGCATATAAATACCTGTCTATCCCTTGGAGGACATGAATATTTCACATGTATTCAAGATTTGAAATGTACTCGAAGTACATATGAATAAATTATACCGACTTATATCCTCACTTACGTTTATATAGGTCGATCAACGCGACAAATGCGTAAAGACATAGAGCGTTTAGACTACTTTCTACACACACGCACAACCGCAGACGTTGATTACGAACCCCTGTCAAAACGTTCGATGAAAGAAACAAGGAAAGAGTTGGTGGAAAAGTTAATGAATGAAAAGAAAGTATCGAAGGTATGCATAGTATTGTTCGTTGACACTGCCTCGTATAAATACGTAAGCGCGCGCAATACATGCACAAACACACTTATAGGGCACGTACGAAACCAGACAAACGATAACGCTGTGTAGTTCTACACACTTGCATGTCTACACACGCTCCCATAGAAGAAATGCACACAGAAACTTAATATGATATAACAACCAATATGTACTCACGCACATACGTATGCATACGCAAACACAACATTTACACACATATACATACGCACCTAAACATGCACAAACACATTTACACATACGTTCACGAATTCCACGATCTCTCGTAAAAATGCATAAGTAGTCCAAAGCACAGCGCTTATTAAGCGAATCTCAAGAAAGCGAGACATCCTTGGAGGTAGTTGACAAACGTCTACACTTTGGAACCAAACGCTCAGATGGGACAACTTTACTCACTTCCAATACCCTCACATACGGAGTGAATGAAGGCGTAGCCTATGCTGTGGGTCGTCTTCCTTCTGTCTATGCGAGTACGTATAGAGTATTTTTGGAGGTAAAACTGCATAACGTATTTACTATTTCACCACAGACTGATTCTCTCATATATAATATATATACAAGCATATAGAAAATCATGTACCTACACATGTATTGATATATACATACGTGCTCACATACACACATAATATTTTACATGCACGTCCTGTTGTGTATTTACAGAGATATTTTTAGATCTATACTCCTTTTGTACAATCGACCTATACGAATGAAGTCGTGGTTTCTTTAATATATTGGAATACGCGGAATTTTCTCTCCATACGAACGCATTATAAATTGTCGTCGAACGTACAATACGAGTGCTGTGGTTTGCACAAGTCATTGTATGCACTAAATTCTGCATATAAGCGGGTACAACATATTTACTCGCTTTTTTCTTTCTTCTATTCTATTGTCTGGAAAAGCTTTTGTTCACTCACCGCATTGGGTCATACACATACTCTTAAATAGTCTCTTACTTCAAACCGCAAAACTATAGAGCTCACAAAAAGAAATACACCCGCAGATCTATGTGTACAAATGACGTACGTATTTCCCCCTTATTAATACAGATCTATTGCCGTGACTATCATTGGGCGCCTGAGACTGTGCTTGATTTTGGCAGTGGTGTAGGATCTACTATGTGGTATATCTATTTTGAGTATAAGTTATATGGTTGTTTGAAAACAAAAGGAAATGGGCGCGCTTCCATTTGACAAGTATAAGTTCATGTATGCACACACAATAAGAATACATGTACATGCATATGCAACGTATTTATATACATATACACATGTTTACTGTATAATTCACAAAAATCATGGAAATATGTACATGCATTCACGAATAACGGTATTTACATTGACACACAGGGCGGCACATGCACTATGGGAATCACCTACAAAGTATTCATGCGTCGACATGTCAGAGAAAATGAACCAAATTGCGGATTTCTTAAATAGAGGTAGTAGATTAAAAGACTATAGAGCTTAACTGAGTGTATTTTTCCAAGAGTAGGCAACAACGGATTAGTATTGCCTGTATATATTGTTCAACCCGTTTTTGTTTTATTATGAGATGATTCGGTGTTTGGTATCTCCTACGGCGTTGTTAAGTGCTACGCACTGAAGTCTGTGGTCTGGCTGTTGTTTGCGTATTGTTTACTGTTGTATGAAGACGGTAATTTACTATACCAATAGAAAGCATGGACAGTATTGACTGTTCGTATTCCTTACTTACCTTTCGTTTGCTCCTCTACCTAGTTTGTTGAGAAAAATGCAGTGAGAAATATCTATGTTACCCATACGTTGTTGACATTGACCATACTCACTATCACTTGTTGCAGAGGAGAACGGCACTACTATCCATGATGCGACATTTCGTCGGTTTATGCCTGTCTTGAACAAGGCAAGTGAGGTGTACTACACATGTGTTCGTATTTTTGTGCTCTTCGCATTTTGCTTTTGCGTTTCGTATGTGAGTAATCATTCAAGTGTACTTTGGAATGCATGTGGATACACATGTGGGTATATTTGGATAATATATGTAACACATATATGTACCTTGTGATTGACTAAAGAATGTCAAAACAATTAAGTGTTGTTTTGTCATATTTTTTCTCTCCAATGATAACATATTCACGTGCTAACACCCACAGTCATCATATGATCTGGTAACCGCCTCGTTTTCTTTGTGTGAACTACCTTCGATGGAAGCTAGAAAGCAGGCCATTCTATCAATGTGGGAACAAACAAGTCAGTATTTGGTATGTTACAAGTATATGTAAATTATACGGGTCATGCAAACAATACGAACATATAACATAAACAGTTACACGTTCGCCTCAACACATCCTTCCGCGCTCATATATTAAGATGGAGACGCGAAGGCGGATCATCATAATAAATATGCATGCACTCATACAAGTGTGTCACGTAGTAGACAAACGTCACGTAGTAGACAAACCTATATTATACTGACCACGGATGCCATATAAGCTGCACACAAAGAAACATTCTCACCAACCTCTGTACAGATTATTATTGAACCTGGTACCCAAGAAGGATTTCGAAATATACGAGAGGCGAGGCGATGGGTTGCTACAGAGATTGATGCAGATCTGATCGCGCCTGTAAGTCCAGCGAATTCATGGTTAAATGAACAGATTTGTGTATTGTGTATGCGCGCTTGAATGTATCTGGAGAAGAACTATGGGTTGAAGTCTGTGTGCCTTTTGTTGGGTTTCTTTTACAATGGCCAGCACCAAGAATATCATGTACCAAAGCACATATCGATTTTGTTAGATGTCATCATACTTAATCATTTCTTTCAGTCAAATGTATCGTATGTTAATCAGTGTTTGTCCTCCTTTCATGTTCACATAGTGCCCTCACGACGATGTCTGCCCTATGGAGGATACCGAAAAGATTTGCAGGTTTGGACAACGTGTCCAATACTCACGCGCACAACAAGAGGTATGCACTACAAACAACAAGCTCTCGAATATAAATATTTTTATGTGCAAATTATGGTTTCGTTTATACCGGTGAGCATCCTTCCGTCGCTCTACTCGGTGTTATTGTATAGTTCGTAGCCGATCCGATTATATGACTATTGCATCAGGCAGCCTCTATATATATGTGCAAACACGCACTCGTATGTACATTGTAGCGGATATATTGCACAATTAGCGCTTGATAGTTACGGATGTAGCGATAAGCGAGAATATATATGTGTGTGTAAACGCATATATGAGTATCGTCATTTTATGTTTCACCACATCGCATAGTTTTTGTTCATTGACAATCCCTTGAATAAACATGCCCCACTTTAAACGTTGTATCGGGTGCGATTAACTTCACCACTTATACGGTCATGTATAGATTATGCGATCCAGCAAGATGAACAGCAACAACTTCAAACTACAGACGTTTAATTTCTTGATTGTTGCCAGGAAAAGCCATGAAGGTATATGCACGTCTGTGTGGTGATGAATCTTTACTTGTGTACATACACTTGATCTATTCCGTAATCCCTCTCTTTCGTAAAGTCAAAATAAGAAGTTGATATAGAAATAATTGTCCTCTCTCCTTCCCCCAGTTAAATTTATGTGAAACTCCTAGTGCAAGTAATGCAAAACGAGATTTAAGCTGTTTCGCCATTTCGCGACGGCACTCGCCATGAACCTTGTGGAGATTTAAAATTGGATTCAACACCTAATGTTACTTTATGATCACTGTTTAGTTACACGTATACACATAATATACATCATAGGTACATCCACAGTGCGAAAAAGTGTGACGCGCTACTGGACACGGCTGACAGCGCCTACGATGAAGCGCACTGGTCATGTGATTTGTGATGGTTGCACATCTGACGCCACACTTAAACGAACTATTCGTTCACGGTCACAAGGTACTCAAGGTTTTAAGGATACGAGAAAGCGAAAGTGGGGAGACCTTCTTCCCCCCTTGGACTTCTATGACATAGCAGATACACCAGAAATTCTCTCATATACTACAGTCACTACATCTACGACTAAATCCCTTCCCTCAAGTGAGCCCACGTCATAAGTACAATCATGCATACATTGCAGCCAAATAATAGTGTGGATTTCATTGGTGTGAAGTTATAATGCGTATGATCTACCACAGGCACTAAACACTATGTGCACGTGGTTCTATGCCGTTCACACTCCGCGTATCACGCAAAAGACTCTAAATATCACGCAAAAGACTCCTAGTATCAACGCAAACAACATACATTAAGAAGCTGGGCAAGAATGACTGGATACTTCTCTTAGCTCGAGCATGTATATACATTCATGTGGGCCTTGTACCAGTGGATGATTTCTTGCTTTGCACTTCTATGATATACTAGAGAGAGTGGACACCACCTCGAACTGTATATCGGACTATTGAAAGCCATCAAGATAACATAGAAATAACGTCGAAGACCACAGTTATGTAGTTTGTGTATATTATGACTGAAAAACTACACGCACGATGACATGGGAGCAGTTAGAACTATAACTTTCAAGAAAGTACGGAAATTGTGCGAGTTCCACATATACTCACTCGCACCTGTAATTATATAAACCGTATCATATGCTACGTTCTTTGCTCACATAAAACACCTGACCGACAAAACCATAGAAACAATTTGGGGTCCAATAATGACAGAATCATTCCACTTGTTCTGGTGGACGCGTGGCCTGTGAACTGTTTTCTTCAGACCCCCACATAGTAGTACTTATGCTACCTATCTATAACTATCGAATACAACACCTACACACTTGCACATGTTTTATGCAACTCTAGTAAACATAGCAACCACAAATCTAACGTACAAAAGTCTAATAATCGAACAAAAGTCTAATAATCGAATCAACACATGTATAATTACTTTTATATATTTAAAAGCCAATGACATATTGTATTCGCTTCCGCCCTCAGAAGCTATAAACGTCTGCGTTATACAATATAATCACTGGGTTATATATATATCGGTTGATGAACCAGATATGTAGCGAATCACTCAAACCTGTTGAAGCGTATACACAACACTTGAACACAACTTGCATGTTTAGACGGTTTCGTACTAGATGTGAATATCGTATAGACACACGCACATGTGAATATACACAGGTACAAGAAGGCACAAAGTATGCATCTTGTTCCGCAGGTCACATTTATCCAAACATAGCTCCAATATCACTCAAGTCGAATTTATAAGCACACATACATGAAGGTCTGATACGTATATACGCAAGCACTTTGTTGTAGATACTCGGACAATTAACACTGAGAAGTAATAAAAGATTAATCAAAAATGGTGGGGACAGCCGAGGTTGCCACACAACTGGATCATTTCGTTCAGTCTAAGCTTCCGTATGAATCTCTACCCCCGCATTTATGTAAGAGTGTCACAGTTGCCGACTGGGAAAAGCATGTGCACAGGTGTGATTTATTTCATATTCTTAGGAGCACGTCGTTGTAGAGACAAGTATACAAACGTATCCTTATTTGTATAGATTCATGCTTTGCGTTTCTACAACTACTTATGTACATACAGACGTATTATATTATATCCTTATGTATACATTGCAATGTACGTACGCGTATATCTACACACTTGCGTACGGTACAACACTAGTTCAAAGGATTTTTGGACCAGTTATTCTGGTGAAGATTCGCTACTCCCGAAAAATTGTAGGTGCTTATAAAAGTGCATTGTATATACTTCAGTTTGTACTCGCACATACTCACAAAGAATGTTTGTGTAAGGTCCCGCTAAATTTTGAACATTTGAATTGGATATACAAACTCTGACAGGTATTCTATTAAAAATCAACTGCGATGGAGGTCCAACTTGGTCAGAAAAGTAGCCAAAGACGAGAAAAAGTACTACGAGGATGTGGCCAAGTACAGTCTTGAGCACTACATGGTGCGTGTGTACGTGCGCTGTATGTCATCATCTTGCTACAAGATGGCATACGCAGAGCATACTCATGGTTTTTCTTACTTACAATGAAGCGTACATGCACTATAGAATGATATATATGGCCGAGATCTCTCCATATATACACCAGTATCATATGTCTGTGCGTGTCCATATCCTTTGTATACGACCGTGTCCAATTCACCAGTTGTGTGTACGCTTTTCTTCTGTGTGAATTCCTTCAGGGTAACTTGAGAATTGTAGGAAGGAGTAATAAAAGAATTCTCATGTGTTTTCATCTGTATATATATACTTACGCATTCTACACAAACAGCTATACCCTTACCACTTGTCGGATGTAATGGTCAAGGGACTTAAAATCAGTGCCTTCAAGTACTACAGAGAAATGATGCGTAACTTATTAACCAAAGAGAAAAGTTATGACTCGCTTCCCAATTTTACTGCAGCGGATGGTGTGCGTTTACTGGGAATAGGAAGGAATCAGTTCATTGATATAATGAACCAAAGCCGGTCAAAGGTGTGACAATATATACATTTGTGTTGTAATAGTTGTGTATATCAATGAATTCATGTGTGTTTGATAATCTTGATATCACCATCCATTTATACCTCCGTGGATGTATTCGTTTGCGTTCCTATAGGAGTTACACATTTATGTATACTATACACATCTGCACGTTCGCCTGTCGGAAACAGGCTTCCACGAAAAGTACATCACTTCGTTGTTATGATGAATTTGAGCGCGACTAGTGAGTTAATGCATACTCGTAACCACCGTTCCTATACATCAGGCAGGGTACAGCTTTGCAAATATACTCATGCACATATACCCGCGTTTCCATGTATACAATCATAATACGTATATAGCATAAGGATTGAAAAGCCGGGTCTAACAGCACGTCCTCCGTGCACCATCATATACTTTTCGCATAGATAGTTGTTTGCAAGCACTGACACCCATGCTTGTGCCTGTGTCCTCATCCACCCGCACAGACTTGTATTTTTCGCCTTCTGCTTTGTACGCACGCATATGGTAGCCAAATGTGCACAACAGCCTTGTTCAACATATATATGTATACACCCACAGATATGCATGGTATGGTATGCTCACTTCACTCGTCTTTCAAATACATGCACTTATACATGTATACTTCCCCTCTGTACTCAACGCACACCTGCACGAGTTCATATGCTGACATATGCAGACGTACATGTACGTGTTCTCTACATATCTCAACTCGTCAACATATATACATATGCGTTCATCTGCTCATAATTTTACATGCTAAACCCTGTAAATGTCAACTAACATATGCTCCTGGGCATACCCACAAAGCCCTTTACTTTGAAATCATTCAAGCAGACGAACAGAGACCATCATATTGATGAACTTCTGCCGTCTTGCCCTGTAGCTCACAAGATTGGACACTGGTGGATTGTGCACGTGGGGTCTGTGGGTGATGGCGACATTGATGTTTTAATGGTACGTATGTATTTATAAATATATTCACGTATATGCGCATGTTTGTATATGTCTATATATAATCTTGAGTACGTTGGGACCTTTCATTGTTATGCGTAGATGACATGTGAATATGGGGGCATCACTTGAATTTTTATGCTTGTGTAGCTAAATGTACTTTGCTATAAGAGGTTCTATCTACAATTTACAAATCAATGGAGTCACGATTGATTCCGATTTCCAACCAAACGCTGTTGTCAGCCTAAACTCTGCATGGGCTGGTGAATCAACATGACTACAGAGTACACACCACTTAATGCCCACCTGTCTTATACTTGTATTTTTATGCAAATGTGAATACCACCTTGCCTAGGCCTGTTCGGACCAAGAAAAGGGCATAATTGACATGTTAATTGACCATGGACCCATGGTTGCGTGCGAAATGGACCGGAATATCCTAGAGAGGCTGACTGTCAAGGGACTTGTATACCTACGTGTACCAATATCGGATGACGACTGTATATCAGGTGCATATGTTCGGGCTCGTCGACGTATGCAGATTCTCAAAGACACACATAATACATACATGAATACACGCACGATGGAACAAATTCTGGCTGCGTCTCACGCAGACACCCAAGAAAATGTATATTGATACTCATTCACTACCCAACTCTCACTTCGTCGTTTGCAGTACCTCCGCTGGAAGGGTTTGTCATGAATCGTGTATTAGGTGATTATCTGGAGACTCTATTGTATAAGCTCTTCGTCACTGTGAATGAGAGCACCACGATAGCAGGTAAATACGAAACAAAGTTTGTTCTCGCATGTATATTTGTATGTGAGGACGGTGTTATGATTTTCAAAACCCTCAACCATGTGTACATCCAATTTTCACGTATAGTGTCCGTTTTTGTGCATAGGCATAGACCATTCTTGCAAAATTTTCAGGCTTGTGTGCTTTTTTGTTGAGTTTAGTATGTGTAATGTCGGTTTAGAGGCATTATCCGTTTGTACATTCCATACAAATAGTTGATGTATTCGAGTATATACTTATCCAATGAGCAAATGAGTGCGTTTCTGTTGTTGAGAATTCTCTTTGTTAGTGTTAGTATTTTTGGCACTTGCATAGCTGATATATGCTAGTTTTGCTGGTATATGTCGATATGCTTACCGATTGTCCCATGCCACACAAACTTGAATATTTTCTCTCATTCTCTTTTGCACAAGCACTCACAAATACACTTGGTCACTCATATGACAAGCATTAAAACGTTCCGATGCGAATACCTGTACATGCAATCTATCTATCTTAGCGATGCTTACACAATACTTACTTACATATACTACTTTGCTCTCACTGGGTAAATCCGTATCCAAGAGTTAGCTAGTATTCTTCAAATTCCAACACAACTTATTAAGAACGCAATCTCAGTATACTGCCGCCTGGGATTTGCTGTCAAGGTAATCGTAGATAAGTGCATGCTTATATCGACCTCGCGTTTCATTGTTATGTAGATGCGATGTTTTGTTTGTTTTTAGCGTATGAGAATATATGTACGTGTATGAGTTCAGTAGTACCCACTATTCTCCTATGTTATACAAATGAATACAAATAAACATATCAACACAGAATAGATATGTGACGAGCACGTCAGCACACGCACGTTCACGTGGAAACGTGCACAACCATAGCATGCACTAAATATTCTATGTAATATAAATTGATAGAAAGGGACTGAAAAAATAGTCCGAACGGATGGTCGAGAAGTGCATTCCTCTTGGCATGACACTGACGATCTTGGAGACGAAAATATCCCATCTATGTCGGTAGCAGTATCAGAGTATGTGTATCTACGTCATACTTTTTATGCCCTTGAGTGTAATTTTGAGTGGTTGAATGCATATTAATGTTATATGAACATAAAATGTGCATACGAAAATTCCAACCTATATCTAACATATAATCCAATGTCAGTAAAGCTATACATTTTACGAGTATACACGAGGTAACACGCAATGTCATAATATGTACATACTTGTATTCTATCAATAGTAGCAATACAATCCGCCGTGAAACATCACATGCAACCCCAACGGCCCATCAAAAGCGTATTGGCTTCATCTTTGATTCGTCGCTGACTGCCTTTCTGATGATGGGAAATCTCTCACAAGGGCTCAAAACGCATGCTGTGACGATGTTCGAGGTGTGTATGTGATGAAAGAAACGATTTAGTAAATGTAGAGATATATGTTTGGATGCACTGTTAGTTGCACCTTTTCGAGGTTAGAAGTCACTCATAGGGTGCGCAAAAAATGAGCGATGACGTATGAAGTAGTTAGCATCATTCACGTTTTTATTACTTCATACTCACAGTTCACACATATATACATGTTCTACTTGTGTGTGCTTCCATAAATTTAAGTACGCACCGCCCATATACTGTACATTGCATATATATAGGTGGGTAAGCTCAGTGACGAGTCACTGGACTCATTCATCGCTGAGTTAATCAAAGTTGAGGAAGGCAATGTCATGATGGGTGACGCACAAAGGTATCTAATATGTCACATACATAAAGCCTTGCTGTAAGATTATGCATGCTGCAATAGATATTTTTATTCTACTTAGTTGATACAGGTTGACAACATTGGAATTCAACAGATATATGCACATGCACAGTACACACAAACACGCACGACCGCTTACAAATCTTGTCGACTATGGTATTGTTCTGAGACACAGAATTGTTGAATGCTGTAGAGACTCTGATTTCGTGCATGGGAATCTTAAAAGTCGTATTATGACACTTTAATGAATAAAGATATGGTTGTTGGCGAGGTGTCGTTAGAATCTGCGTACATAGTCACGAAAAATATATGAAAAAGGCTCTTATGGTATCAACGTAATCACTCCCTCCAATCATAAACAGGTTTTTCGACCATGCAATCGTACTTCGAAACACATTATTATTCCTCCGAAGTGGAGATGGTGGTTTAAATAGTATCGGTAGCGAGAGTGAGTGTGAAGGAAGGTTGAAGGGTGGAATCAAAGGAGCTATTGGAGGTCTAATCGAGGATACCGTTGAAGGGGAGCAGTTATGTACAACCGACTTACGTGACTGCCTAGGTGAGATTGTGAGTGAAAAAACATGTGAAAATGCAGCTATGGCTACCAGTGTGAGTGTAGACCTGAATGAAGGTGTAGATATGATGGGAAGAGCTACACGCACACCCACCAGCGAGAAAGGCTTACCGGAAGAGAGAATTATGATCGATCTCCTACGTTTAGGTATATTGGATGTAATTTGGTGACTTGGGATTATATTATGAGTATGGCTGTACCCAGGGTACATCCAGGATAGCGTTACAGATGATAGAATTATCAGTTACATGAAACGTGTACGCATAGATGCAGCTATTTTTGTATTGTGTTCCATTATATCGCCTCCACAATCGAATATACTCACATGTTTTTTTCTTCAGCGGCGATATTGTCTTGTATGAGTGTACACATACAAGACAATATACACACAAGAAAAGCTCGTTTATGCTCGCATGCCTCCCTCCATATAGTCAGTCATTCATATACGCTATTTTAGAGACATGAGATGTAGACATGAGAGCATTTCCTTTCTATTTCCCTTCTGAATTTTGAATCACAGAGTCTCTATACAATCTCGATACCCACACACGCACACGGGTGTTGTCGAAAAACTACCGTTTGTTGATCTCGATGGCACCTTTATCTGTTGATGTGCGGTCTTTGTCTATCACTACACCCTGTCACTTGGGACCACCGATTCATGAGGTAACCTTTGTTGCGTATGATTACTTGCAACATCGATCTGTGTAATTTGTATTGTTTTGTACATACGTGTATATGGTATATGTATGTTCATGTGTTGTCAATGAGTGTACGCTGATCGAAATTATGGGTTGGATTTTTAGTGTAGAATGTTTGGTTTCTTACATACAATTCTTGTTTCTTACATACAATTCTTATACCCGTCTGTAGAATAAATAGAGAGTTCAATGTTGTCGGTGTATATACATGTGCATACCCGTTCTCAAATTCGTATGTTTCGTGCAAGTATGTATGTGTATGTGAAACACATTATTTCAATCAAGCAGACAATGAATATTTGATATATACATTTCTTGTACGATGTATCGTCGCTTGCGTGTTCTATTTTACTTTATAGCTCTAAAGTGTCACTAGTCCTGTAGTATTTACTGTACTGTGTTGTGTAGACTACTATTGATTCGCATCTAGTTTTCTTAGGTAAACAAAAACATATATATTAATAAACAAAAATATAAATATGCGTAAAACAAGCTGTTACAATATCGTTTTCAGATCAACTCGCCTTGGTTCAAATTATGGTTATATAAAACCTTGGGGGAAGGACCAGCAACGGTGTTTCTCCGCCAAGGCCATCGTCTAAGGCGTTTACCAGTGATGTTTCACAACTGCACACAACTAACGCAAACCACACTCTCGCACGAACCTATTACCATACAAACGTCCAACTGCCTGATGGCAATTAACGAAACACTGAGGTACTCTCCGGTAATGCTTCATCACAGCCATAAAGTATGTTCATGTACATATCTTTTAGTATTGGTATGTGGATATGTATGTCTGTGGATGTACATATCTATAATTTGGTTGTTTAGCTAATTGTTCACGCTAAAACCACTTACAAAGATCCAATTGTAAAGCTTGATAGTTTGATTAAAGTTCTACAAAGATTACAGTTCATATGGGCATTGGGTTTTCATGAGCGATGTTGTGCGTCCCTCTGCTTATTCAATGCTATCGTGTGTGTGTGTGCTACCCGCATATGCACATAACTGTGACAACTAAATGTCATTACCATATTATTCGATATACAGAAGGAAGGGAAAGATGTCGTGTATGTCCCCTTACCTGTTCCACCAGACATGTTGAACAATCCGATGTCTGACCAGCAATTCGTGAAGTATTGTGTCGATAAAGGTAGGACTTGCAGTAGATTTACATGTTTACATACATATATGTAAGGGATTGATGATAGCCGTTTATGGGACTCGCAGTGCTCCCAAGACGCAACTCGTATTTTATCCCTACACTAGCACAGTCACAGAGTTTGTACCTCATCTCTTTAGGTGGTTCACCCTCAGCTTTGAAATCAGACAGAAAATGGCAATGCTCCCTGCCGTGCATTCAGCGTTTAAAGCATCACGTGGACCTCATTCACAATTGTGGGTACGTCATTCTCCAACGCGAAGATCGCCATCATCTCACAGGCATGTATAGTAATCCTGTTTTGACGTCAGTCTGTGTACGCACGCAGGTGTAGGGAATGCTATCAAAGAGGCAGTCTGAATATGTTTAATGCCCGTGCTTAGGTGTTCGTAGAAACATAATAAACACTTGTGGCGTTGCATGAAGTGTGTCATCCTTCACGCATATTCAAAGTATGATACAGTTCACGAACTTTAGTAGACAAATTGCTTTTTACATCGATTAACAAATCATGCATGCATTCTATGCAATGTCTCAATGGTATTTTGCCTACAGAATGCGGAAAGTGTCATTTCTATTATATGTATGTGCTATGTGTATGCGTATATCTCTGTATGAGTTTCGCTAATGTAAAGAACTCTTATTGTTCCGCTGACAATAGTATGTAGACCTTTTCACAATTGTAGCAACATACCGAAATATACTAAATGATCGACCATCTAAGGTCATTTCCAAGTACGCGAAATATAAATCATATAAATTGAATTGTGATTTCTATCCAATGTGTTGTTGTGTTGTTGTGTACATGTTCCAGTTCAACAACTTAAACACTTTGATGTGCGTTGTAATGTAACTTTGCAAGTACATCTACATTCACAGAAACTATACCCGACACATCGTTGCGCGCCAGACCGAGTACTGATGACGCCGAGATGGACACCGAAGACCAACCAGGTGAGAATACCACACAACTACTACACACCGTGCTCATACACTCTTACTGCACATTTACACAAACGATTTTTGACACTGGTATACACACTCGTGATTTGAACTTGCTCGTATTCGCCCTCATACGTGGTAAACGAAATCATACATTCACTACGCCTCACTGTGATGACTGAGGACCAACCTTGATTTGCCGTAAAAGTTGACGACTCCGTTGATCAGGACAAATCAATGATGAATGTTGGGAAAATAAACTAATGTTCTATCTCTCTTTCACTCATAGGAGACGTACATTCATATGGTATTATATATTTCATGTACTATATGTATTCATTCGTACTCGGACACGTCTACTAAACGATATAACGCCACTTTTAATGATATGAAAGTTGATAGTGAGAGTAGGCAAAGTAAAAACGCTCTGTATGCTCACTCACTCCTGCACTTATACTCTTTTAGATGCGGATAAATGTGCTGACGGTTATGTGGTTGTAGATGAAACTTCGACCTCTGCACACAGTAAAGGCTGGTTAGTGTATGATATCAAGTTTGGAATCCCACTATTTGATAGGGCTATCAACACTACGGTACACTTGAACGTCGGAGTGAAACACTGCTTTTATATCTACTGCATGTGATCAAATATGTATATACATCTGTATAATTGGCGACTGCTCATGACAAACAGAGTCGTATATACATGTTGGTTCAGATGTACGCCTTGGTATTGGTACTTGTTGTGTGTGAATCTAGCCTCACCACGTCATATACGTATGTTCACTTATCATACACGCAGTTTGTCGCACGTAAGTGCGAGTGAACGAGTGTATGTAGCTGACGAGAACCAGCCATTATATGAATTTTATTGTGTACACCGCTACACATATTCAGGGCAGGTACAGAATATGAAAATGAGGTTAAACCAGCTTTACGTTTGGATTTTCTACCAGTTAAAGAAATTAAATAGAAGACATGACAAGAATATTTCACTCACGGACGCGCATACTTATATGCCCATGTATACAGGTCATGGAGAAATGATATTCTTGCGAACACATGCATGCACTCACCTATATACCAATGTAAACCCAGGTGTGTGAAGAGATGGCAAAACAGAATTTTTTCGAGGAAAATGCATTACTAGCTCAAAGTCGATCGTCAAAAGCACTCACACTCGCCCTACTTGATTTTATTGCCGATCATGTTGGTAAGATAATCATTTCCAAAAAATATTTTAAATTGAACAATTCGAGTATTGTTGTTTCCATAATATCAAATTATCTGGAGACTTTTTATTCCATTGCTAAACATGGGTGTACAGTGCATTTACTGTTTTTATGTGTTGTATAATATTGGGGTCAGTGTTTTGATATCCATGGTTATATTTGCGTTTGCTTCATATGTTCGATATCAGTATTCTCATGTTTTGTCGTTTTTGCATGCGGCATGTGCTCTCGAATCTTCCACATTTTACAATCACAAGTTCGCTATTATTAATGTATTTATATATCTAACCATTTAAACTTGCCTTTTCTGTGCTCATATACGCTCTCGCCTGTCGGTGCATTCTCATTGCTGTCTCAAATGTACGCGAAGTTTTCTACTTTTAAATAGCTGCTATATATTACTCATGTGCAGATATGAACCCCGAAGCGGCCATTACTGGCACATACACTCCTCTACCAACCAAGAGTCTTGTGTACGAGCATGGCTTCACTGTATCAGAGTTTATTAGTACGTTGAATGGCTGAATTTGTACCTATGGTATACTTTATGAAGTTTTATATATACACCCCTTGTTGTATTATATGAGTACTACAGGTGGTGTTTACTCCAAATGTATCCTATTTAGTTTATTGTCGATGAATAAAGGAAGTAATTCCCCCGCAATAATACGGTGCAATCATTATTCATAGAATGCTAGGATCCGTGTATATCCTACCGGTGCAAACGACAAATGTATTCTCCATAGATGTGAACCTAATGCATAGTAACACTTACGATGTCTCACTGAATCTCATCAACGTATGGTACTTCCCGTATATGATGTAACTCGAATGTGCATATTAACCATGGGAATACAACGAGACCGTATTCCATTCAGATATGGTCGATGAAACACTTGCGTTGACGTACGCAGCTATTCATCTACGCATCATCCCTAGTTCTCTGTTGCGCTGGTTCTAGCTAAGATTTAAGAATACCAAGATTTGAAAACGTCCAGTCAATTTTATTGTCCTTCACGATTCATTCTTGCAAACATATCCTGTCGATTATCATAATAGTGTCAGCATTTAGCAAATACTAACCACTCTCTCTAACTGACGCGCTGATCTCAATATTCACGTTCATCAAGTTCGCTCTAAGGGCACGTCATGGCGCTGAAATAGCGAATGTTGTGCTATATATCAAGGTATTAATTAATGTTAGCTATATGCAATAGACACAAGGACCTTGACCATCTAGAGGATAAGAGTGCATAATAGTTTCCATATGACTATAATTTCTACAGCTCTCTTTACTCGTATATTATCAAAAATAAGGTAATCCAAAACACAATTTTTATAACATTTTGTATCAGACCTAATCTGTAGGGTTTACGGTTTAGTAGATGACAAGAGTGCACAATATGATACGGTTATAAATTCTGTCAACTGTCTTAAGTCGTATATTTGCCGAAAACAAACCAATCCAAACGACTAAATTTTTACAACATTTTATACCAGACCTAATCTTTAGGGCTTCCACTTTAGTCTGAGCCTATCTCAGATCTAGCGTTATCGGAGACCTTGGCAACTAGTGAAACGTGGGAGTAGTATTCTGCCTAACGACGGTCTTTGTTTAGTGCCTACACCACAAAATGTGTTCATTAATGGAAAATGGTGTCAATGAGTCTTCATATGTCTAATACTAGGACGATAATGTTTACGACTTTTTTGACTCAGCCTCTACCTGCGTACTGTGCGAAAACGAACAGCACGAATGAAATTTACTTTTTATTATGCTGTGTGCCCATAAATTCACTGCATGCTCAGAGGGACAATCTACTGGGCCAAAAAATCATTGTAGTAAAAGTAGCTTTGCTCGACATTGTTAAAAACGTTTGCTCCAAAGTTGCTTTCAGCGCTGTTTCAAATCATACGTACACTCTACTTGCCCAAAGAGTCTGAAACCAGGCTGTGTAGACAATGAGTGGATAGCAGCAATAGCAACAAAGCATTCCCAATGATCGGCAACTATTTATGATGAGCAGGAATGTAACTTATCAAACCGTATAGTAGGCATTCATTTTTTTCAATGGTGTAGTGTCAATCCAGGGGTGTTTGTTGGATAACTGTCCAAGAACTTGTCTTGCTCAAGTACTGGAAAACTGCAGCACTAAAGATGGAAACGGATGAGCGAAGGTCTTGCATTTCCGATTTTCGAGAAATGGATAAATGATCAAACTTACCAGCTAGCGAGATATAACGAAATGACTAGAATGACTCTGATGCTGGTGGGAAAAGCTGTAAATTCTATCACTATCACATGTGGTGCAAATTTTGTCAAAGCAACTTCACGTACAGTGAAAGGGACAAAGCTCATTGCTGGGAGCAGCTATGATACTTTTAAGATGTGTTTGTTCTATTTAGCAAATCCTCTACTCGCAATAAAATGTGGAAAAATACGACCTATGGCGAAAAATGCAAACTGGGTAGTAGGGCTAACGCAATTTTTCACCAACTTAATAAGGCCGTCTGCTCATGTCAACTTTCAACTTTAGGTCGCTAAGGCAGAGTAAGTCATACAAACGATTATAATACAAAATAATTAAAAGTTCTTGCAAGAAGGCGAGCAAGGACAGAATAGAAAATGAATGAGATCATTGGGTTGAAGCCATCACTCATCATATACATACTTTAACATTCCGAATCTCGCCTCCTCAGTAACTCCATCAAATGATGCACGTATCTTTGCTCGTCTTTTCTATCGTGCGTATGTTTTATGGAATCATAGATTGTAAGGTATGGGTCGAAACATCAATGACGGTAGCCATAAGCTAACCAGTCATCACGGATCAGTCACTAAAATTATTCGTCGTCTAGACTAACAAAAGTGGCTTTCACAGTTACCCCCATAAATGTTTATCAACGGAGAGGGTTTCCATTTACTCGATCTCTACCCACAAACCCCATAAACCAACCAATTAACGGTTTGTATCCACACCTCCAAAGCTACGAATAAGAAAACAACGTCGTAGCAACACAAGCCATACGTACACTTGGGCAAGTGATTTCACTAATTTTGCACTTTAGATGCGTGTCAAAACAAGCTGAACCGTTAAGAACTAGAGAATACCGAAAGACAGACACAGTCGACGAGCATAGACACATGCTAATATACAATCACACACGCCCAACCATATACATATTGACGTGTATGTATACATACACATAAACGCACAATCGTTGAGGCCCTACCAATCCATTTATCCAAATTGCATCAAATAAATTGCCGTCCAGTCAGTCAGTCATAGCCAATGACAGAAATCTAATATGAATACAATCGCCATAGCATAACCTACGCCAAAATAGAGAAGTAGAAGCATACAAGCGATTATATCTTCACTTTGTCGACTTGTTTTACGAGATATATTCTTCACTCGCCTCGCGGTAAATTCCTTAAAATTGATATTTCGCTACCGAGGTAAAAGAGACTAACTGATAACATAATTCTACACTAACCATATAAAATATTAATTCCGTCTGCAAGAGTGCGCATAATTGCAGTCATAATGGCGTCAAATGTTACGATGGATGTGGTTCTGGAGGAGGAGGAGGACAACACGTTCTACATTTATTTTAGTGTGTGTTTAGCATTTTTTACCATGGTCGAGATAAGTATTGTATGGATGATCTGTTACACATTTAGGAAAACCCCAAAACACCGAAATTATTTGCTGTTTTTCGGATTTACAATGGTGGGAATCCTTCTTGTTTTGACTGATCGTGTCACCGGTGCATGGATAACAAAGTGGAATCCGTTCTGGAACTGGATATTTTGTATGTGAAGTGTGGTGCGTTTGTATCACTCCCTACGTTCCCCAAATGTTACAAGTTTAAGTCATGTTCGCCACATTTCTAATATTCCCAGTTAATTTCTTATTATTGGTAGATGTCCTTGGTCAGAATCTTCTAGTAACTCCAGAACTTATACGTGCCGGACGTTTAGTGATTTTGTATTACGGAAGTGTGTCAGTTTTTCCTCCAGGGAGAATTCTCCCAGCCAATGTACGAGCGAGCTACCTCACAACTTCTTGGATGGTGGCTATGCTGGTCTTATTGCAGCTTCCAGCAATGGCTTTCTACGTAGCCCTGGGGATCAGTAGGAATATAATCTTTGACTACTTGTGTGTAACGTACTTTTCGATTCAGTTGTTACTGCTAATCATAGCCGTTGTCCTTCTCTTCTTAAAGAGAGAAGAACTAAAACGATATCAACTGGCAGAAACTGGGACCCTGTCTGCTCTTGCCTTTACCCTCCTCTTCTACATTGTTTTCGAAAACATACGGTTTTACGGATTTGCAGTATGTCTACTGTATACCTTATGCTACTTTGAGAAAAGTTAACGGCATACAACAATCAACAACCTAGTCGCAATTATAGAAACTCACCATTCAGCCAACCCTAACCGCAAGTGCACAATTATTCACCATTCAGGAAAATCAAGACGGCGACGTGCTCTTGCTGTGGGATATACTTGACGTTTTTACGCTCACCATGTATTGTATATTGGTATCCGGCATTTGGATTAAACACATTTGGATCATGTGGCAGAGAGACAATGGCACAGGATTCTCAAACACTACATCTGATTGGTCTGGTCCTCAATCTACAATGAAATCAGTAACCTCTCTCACTTCCCATACTGTTGCACCTGATATAGAGATTCGAAGGTTGCGTGAAGTGCTAGACCATCTAGAAGACGAACACAGAACTTTATCGCTGGCTCTTACTTCGGTATGTGTGTATGTCTTCGCCTTGCGTAATTTTCAATTGGACAAAAAAGGAACACGGCAGTGCTATGGACAAAAAACATACGAGCATATTACGGTTTTTTGGTGTAAAACAAGTTCTCTACTTGTTTTTACGTGCTCTTTGCATTCCTATTAACTTTTTGTCCATTTCTGAATGCTACGTGAGTATATGTGATGTTTCGCGATATAGTAGCATTATTCAGAGCACTGAACATAATATATTCTTGGTTGACATTTTTTTTGTAACAGATGAAAGGCCTAAAAAATTCTTACTTCAAGACTATCATTGAGTGTGAGGACATAGTACCAGTTGGCCTTGCAGAATCTGTGAACTTGGACATTACCAGATTAAGTTCAAAATTGGACAGACTACTAACCATGAACACAAAGTTAGCGGCTTCTCTTATGATGGTATCTTTCCTTCTTCATATTCTACATCATTGATTCCCGATGCAGCTTTTCTTGTTTCGATTGATTATGTTGTTCTTACCTTTTTATTGTTTTCCGTACTATTTTTTACACATTTTGGACAAATAGGTAGGAAATCCACATCTGAACACTGACTTAGATTTCGTAGACCAAAACGTGAAACCAACAGAAGAGAATTCAGACGAGCCGACTACTGAAAGTCAAGGGTTTTCGTGAGAAATGCACAAACTAATGTTCTATATGAGGAAGTAGCACCATTACGAGACCTAGACTTTTGTAAATAATTGTAAGAAAATATCTTATCGTATAAAGGTATAAAGACAAGTTGTAGTCATCTTGACAAAAACATTTCTACTCATAAGAATTCGAATAAACTGGACTTCTATGCGCAACACGACCCAGCGATCACAAGATAGACCACCATCTGTATGTAAACAACGTATATACATAACCAAAAAATTGTAAAACAGTGACACATATGTGTTTCTTCTATCCCTTGCACTCGTTTCCACTCACTGTTCTTCGTTGTCCTATGCTATATCAAATTATTTATTTACATACGTAAGTAATGTATGCAGCATTAGCGATCATTCGCGTTCGTACACACAGCTAACGGGCTTATGACTATACATACTATGCCCAATCGCATACTAACATGCCATTTTTCGTGCCCTGTCAGGTGACCAAACAGATAGAGAACGTCTACATATTACATAATAAATAACCAACGGTTTAGGCTGCTTGAATTGGATACCACGGGGATTTAAAGTGTCAATAAGGCATCAAGACTAACAGTTTCTTTCTTCAGGGAGAATGTATTCTAGTCCCAGTACTTTGAATATTTCATCTTCTGTTTTCGCAACGACTTCCTCGATCGTATTGTTGTCTTTATCAAGCCTTTTAATACACGTACGTCCCAGCTTCATATCTGTGTTCACTCACAAGCAATAAACAATATATATTTGAAATATGATGATAAGGTATCCTCGTGGGTCAATAAATTATGTACGATTTCCATTGGATGTATCACATCTCCCATTATGCACAATAAATATCGATCTCGAACAATCAACTCCTATACTGCATTGTACTTCTGAATGCTAACGTTGGATACCATCTTGCCAGAATTTTTGTTTTCACATTAGCTGCGTGCGTAGGTTATATATCTTTCCAAAAAAAGTTCTACAGGAGAATCTACTCTTCTGCACTTATAAATGTGTGTTTCTGTAGTTCTAAATAGTAATAGACAAGAAAAGCATATTATTTTGTGTGAGATGGATATGTAAATATGCACATAGTGCGTTGCACATACTTTTCGATTTGGCCCACATATTAGTGCTCCTGATAAACAATTTAGACCCTGTCCAACTGAATAGCGTATGTGCCCATATATTTTCAGGTGACAGTATCTGCATGTACGTAAACAGAATACGCAACATGCTTGAAGTTAATTAATATTATTAGTAATTCATTTTTGGGTAGACCAACGACGCACATATTGCACGTGAGTATGGAAGTATGTGCGTGTTCAACGACACTTCTGGCATTTCGGTGTAAAATATGAAACTTGAAAATCGATAGATATCCATAAGATCTTAAATCCTAAAACAAACCAGATCGACACGGTGGTGACATCCGCCTGGCAGTTTAATGACGATCAATGCTTGACGAATTCCTGATTTCTCTTTTATCTCTCTCTTACTTCTAAGATTATTGAAAGGTTAGGAAAGGGTACAAATATGTATTCATACGCATGCGTGTGTAATCATATATATGTTTACAGAATACCCAGGAATGAAGTATAGTCAGGTATCGAGGAGGTAGCACAGAACAGCACTTGAACGTTTATCACACATATAATGCACACTTGTATACAGGCGTATGAAATTCGTGTTGACAAACTTGGACTGGTGCTATAATGGGAATAGTGTGGATGTCTCTATTGTCGCATTTTCAAAATGGCAAATGTATACAACAACACAAAATCATGAAAAGAGGAGCATAAAAGGAAAGTAAACTTCGATTTCAAACTAGTAATTATGCGCACAATGCTCCAGCACACAAGAAGAATACGATTGTGCGACTTGAAATCAAGTTCGTGGCTACCATTGGCTGGTACATTTATTATAACGTAAATCATACACAGAAAACATTGAACTTTAGCATAGATAAGCGTCACGCAAGAAACAGTACGTTGTACTCGCGAATTAAAATACATGGTATATACTCGGAATAAATGTGGATCATATAATCTGAGTGACAACACTCCGTGCGCACATATATCGAGACATGTAAACATATAATAGTACATAAATGTGTACTTAGTACACACATATATACGTGGGAATCAATATGCAACCAAACAGACTTAAATTTGATATATTTACATACTCAGTGCAAATGTGGGTAATTATCCCCCTCTGCTTTAGTGGTTCTACGAGATCGTTCAGCTCAAACATATCTTTCTCATGGTGAAACAGCATATCAATATCTTTGGTCTGTAAAGAAAGATACATAGTAGCAGAGGTGACGATCGCTTAAACACTGTCCAACTACGTAGTTGAATATTACTTACGTAGTTGAATTAGAACAGTTCAGCCCTTTTGTGCCTTCTGTCTTATTATTAATCTCTGATGAAAAACAATCCGAATATAGATAGATATGTATAGTTACACAAAACAAATATCAATATTTCTGAACTGCAGAACAACCGATTTCTTCGCTTGGCGGATTCACTTGATATGCAAGTTTCAGTAGAAACTACATGTGATTACTTTAAGTACAAGTCAATTCATGACTACTACACAAACTATTAATACCGGTTTGGCGATACACGAAATAGTAGATGAGGTCAATAGTACAGTCTATTAAGCAAATATTCAAGCTTACATTAATCTGATACTCAAGTTTACGCATGTCTCCCCATTGCATGTTCTACAGCTCAACATATATTTCAACCAGTATGCGTTGATAGTATTTTACTGATTCGTGTATAAAATATGGAAGGCAGACGTGCTATAATTGTACACCAATGCACACAGAGGAGCATCCAAATTAATAAATATTGTCGACTGCGTATACTATACATGAGTGCTAGGTCAGTGAAAGGATATGCGCATTTGTACACATACAAGTATGGCTGTGTACATGTATATTTACTTGTTGGCTAGTACAACACAAGTTCTACACTCACCTCACGTTTTCCTCGACGTACGGATCCACAAATTACCCACTTTGGGTTATATTTGCATGTGCTCAGAACATCCATAACAATTTCTTCGAACACATGTCTTTCCTGCATAGTTCGTAGATACAAATCGAAGCACTTAAAAGCAACTTACAAATTTATTGTACATGCATAAAACATAAATGAATACATGTATACGACCTGAACATATGCACAACGTAACTACAATTGAACCACTCGATCCGTACGTAGTCCGGAAAGAAATATATTTTCTCTTTTGACCTTCATGTACATATGTACTTGGGATAAACCAAGCATACCATATGAGATCATTACGCACTTCTACACAGACGAACACATACATAAGATAATTTAATGTCCAACCAACCTTTTCCGTAATCATTTGCTGAAAATCGTCGTAATGTTCTATACCTAACTTTTGATTAGCTGTAAGTTGATCCCCTTCTCCCTTGAGAACGTCCTCAAGAGTTCTGCACATGAACATGGGATGTGAATATATAACACAAGAGTATCAGTGTTCCATAAGTGAATAGGATACATGTGATGCACACAAGATAGATATCCAAAAGGATGGCAAGATATACATTGAAAGCGATGCGTAGAAGAGCATTTCCGAACATTTCACTATCCATCTAGACTATATGTAGACATACGGTTGAACAAAACAAAATATACATATATAATAATAAGTTATGCACACCTGTACTGTTTTTCATACCACTGCAAACATACGGACGATCCGGCATACAAAATACGTGAGAATCTCTGCACTACAAAATCAAAGAAGGGCGAAGGTAATTACATCAGACACAATATATATGCAGGCAATTGTGAGACTATGCTATTAAGCACAATACAAAACACATTACACTTGCAGCTCTCAGTAATATATGTGCAAATTTGGATACATATGCAGACTGGCAGGGTTTCCAACAAACTCAGATTTGTCAAAGATTTTATTGCAGGTCCGAGTATCTGTCATGGCATACCAATTTTGTACTTTTCGTCGTTCAGTTTCTCATCAAATGAAGCAATATGACCTGTATCCAAGTACAATTTTATTTTCTCCACAAGCTTCTTGGATATATTCGGAAGACCCTTCTCAATTTCATGAACACTGATCATGGGTGTACGGATAATGAATTGTGTGCAGTGTATTCAAGTCTTTTGTTGTCTCTTCCTCAATGTACGCATATGTATAAATACTAATGGGTGTACGGATAATGGATTGTGTGCAGTGTATTCAAGTCTTTTGTTGTCTCTTCCTCAATGTACGTATATGTATAAATATGCAGGCATACTTTTCGAAATAGTGAGTGCGTTGCATAGTTCTTACGTCTTGCGAAAATTTGGTATACAAAATGAACCGACAAAAGCATATATAATAAAATTTACTTTGCAAGTGTGATCTTGAACGGACATGAGTACAAAGACGACGCAGCATGGAAGTATGTGATTGATTTCACTTGATCTTGGGTAGGGAGGGCGGGTTTCATTAACTCATAATATTGGGCAACTTGCTTGAACAAAGAGGCTAGGTCTGAATTGAGGGTATCATCTAACCTCACCCGGCGTTGGCATTCGAACTGTGGCAGTAGCTAAATTGCGCAGAATGCATATATGTGTGAGTGGATGAGTGAGTATGTGTGTGCTTCGACTACTTGGCAGAGGGTAATATAATTTTGGATAAAGTTTCAAAAAAACGAGCGTACTGGAGAACCATGATATCACCATGTATTACATCTAGATGAGCTATGTCTAAGTATAGTTTACGTAAATATACTATGTGTTTTATCTGGCTTGGCAATATCTTTGAATGGAGAGATCAAACAAATTTCATGTGACTTTACACTCTGGATTCATTGTTTCAGTGGTGAAAGCTAGGGGTAATTACAAATGTATATATATCCGATTACGTGCACATGTAGGCACAGTGAGTTATGTCTCTACATATGAATTGGCATATGTGGCTACATAATCGTGCAAGGAAACATATAACCATTCGGGAATATAATATGAGCTTTCTACTTGGTTTGATTGTATTCATATGTGTGAATGTATGTGTATGTAGGTGTATATGCGAAACTTTAGAGCGTGGACGTATGCGTACGTGCAAGTGTGTAAGAACATACTTCAGCTATTGACGTGTATATGCATATCTCGTTCAGATTGTCAACAAAAGGTATGAGGTTAAGCGTGTGCATAACTGCAATCCGATGCAGCGCCACTACGGTGCAAGACATATGATGCACAAACATACATATAACCACTACATAAATAATCAATCATTGTAGATACCAACGGATTTTTGCATTGGTCTTCCATAGCACCGTAGTCAATTTGATCAGGGATAATGTATGTCTCTTCGGGCTATAAAGCAAAGGATGTAACAAAAAATAACAACTACGCTTGTACATAGGTATAAGGCACCTGTGTGTGTATGTATGTTCTTTTTGTACTATTTTCGTATGTGCGTATTTGCGCGTGCGTATATCCATTTCTGTGCATAGATGGGACAGTACCAGAAGGAAAATTTCTGTTTGTTTTAAATGCAAATTTTCGCGATACTTAACGTGCATTTCAGTGTATTTGTGTTTGTACAGAGGTGTGTGCGAGTGTGTGTGGGTGTGGGTGACTGGCTGGGTATTGCATCTGCATCCTACTTGCAGTTGAATAATATAGAGATAGAACATTGCCAAACTGGTAAGCGCTGCCTGCCGTATACGCAACGCACTCGTGCACGTTTTGATAAAGTTATGTATTTGCTTCCCTCGTTTTGATGTCAACGGTATAATTACTGCCCGTCGTATGGGCAACTTACCATATGTGCATGTTGACGAAAGCAATCACTAAGCCATTCGGCCTGTACCCAAAAGCAACCTGGATTCAGTAGGGCTGTGTTGCGAACGTTGCAGTGTGTCTCCTCGCAAATTGCACGTGCGCGGCAAACAACATGCGTTGTTTTACCATGTATATATCCCACAGACACTCGCGCTCCACACTTAAGTGCTTCTCGTATAAATATATTTCGTGTCACTGCCGGTAACCCCTCTGAGAGTATGTGAGTGTGTAGATCTGAGTATGAATATGTGAATTGTATAGTTGCGTACAACTCTGTACGCGTGGTAAATTAATGACCCAGCAATTCTAGCGTGTATCTAGTATGTACAATACACGCTTGCACCACTTGACCGACTTTTACATATAGTGGAACCGTGAAAAAAAGATTGTGAGCCGTGTGGGTCTTTGTGCTTGTTAGCTATTAACTTTATTTCACTACATTAGATGTAGTTCACACACATACATGCAAGATGATGATCACCACCTACACAGTTCCCCATAGTGTGTACGTGTTTTACTATTTATTCTTGCGTAAATCATTATTCCATGGAAAGAGAACTAAAAATATGTCACCGTCCATTATACCTCTATATTTCAGAGGGTACGTTTGTCTTCTGTATGTTTCTTGACCTTAACTACATTAAAGAATATGCTTCATGTGTCAAAAGACTCGTATTGTAGTCACCAGCAGTAAGATGTATACACAGGAATGAGGGTGTGTCTATATGTTCCTGTGTATAACATATAAAACAATGCTTCAATGTTGCATACTTTGTACTTCAGCAGACACATACAAAGACTAGATGGACAGTTAAAGTGGAATAAAAATTGTCTTTAACAATAAGACATACATTTCTATACAAGTACGGGCCGGTATGGCTGCACACGTGTGTAAATATGAATATTTGCAAGCACATGGTGCATATACCGGACAATGTCAGATCCACCCCTTCCAAGAATGCCCATAATCGCTGTCTCTTCATGCCATATTTTGTTACTTCATCGGTGTGCACAGTACCCATTCTATGAATACTAATCAAGCATTTAATAAAATTTTACGAAAGTCACGGTTGATACTGGTTGATAAATTGAAGAAAGAATGTACAAGAATTGTGAATATCAACTACCGCGCAGAAAAGATTAACTGTCCATTCAAGATGAGATGAAACAGCCGATAGGTCTAGATATATTAGATGGGGGACGGATGCTTGACGGGCTAACCTCCCACTCCGCATACGTAGTAGTGTGTATGGTGCGTGTGAGTATGAAGTGTACGTGAGGGTATAATGTGTGTGTGTGCGTGTTCGTGTGTGTGTCTATGTTGTGCAAGTTGTTACTTCTTTGTTCATTCAGAACCCAATATATTCAAATACCCGATTATTCGTATTTTATATCTATTCAAAGTATATGATAAGACCGACACGAATATTAGATTAATTCAATAATTCCGATTATTTATTCAAGGAGAACTTGAAAGGGACTCATTCGGCGATAAGCTTGCATTGCAGCAAACAATGTAGTATAATAACCTTGGATAAGTAACCCCATGTTCTCGAGGAACTAAGTAACCAACTCCTCCCTGCGTTTCTTGCTTGCTTGCTTCCAGGAAATTAATACTCATAAATATTCTTCCAGACCTGTTGCAAGAGACCAGTCAGAATTTGTGCGACTAAAATATACACGAATAGTGTACTTATTTCTGCATTGCTCATTTGCATGTTTGTGTTCCTGACATATCAATGCGCTGAAGTGCTAACCCAACGATATTGACGTGCTACATCCGAATGAAAGGCATCTTTCCTTTTCACCCCCTCTCCGGGGTACCTTCACCGACTTCATATGGAATAAAATAAGCAATAGCTATTCTTCCATCACGTCGCTGTTTAGATATAGTGAGTGGCCCACATTCACTTGCCAATTTATCCTCTTTTTCAGTCAACAATAGTCCGGATCATGTATTACATCGTGAACACAACGTGTGACGTGATAGTAACTCGTTGCTTCAAAAAGAATCAGATACCGTTTCTCTATTCTCAATATGTACCACAGTTGTGATTGCGCAGCGCGAATTACTAGTTAAGCTTACAGAGGTATATATGCAGTGATTCACTCATTCACATCATGAACCATTTATGCCAAGTATCCCTGTTGCATACTGTCGATTATGTATTTCATTGTCCCTTCACACTGTGTGAATGAAAGTCTTTAAATACCCTTGAGACAAATTTGTTTCCATATGAACACAATAAGTAAATTTCGATCTTTTGAAATGTGCTCTGATTGTGCAAAATACCTGGGTGGATGCTTCTGTGAACCATTGAACGCTCAGGAGGACTCGGCTGGTATGTATAAGAAGCTACCATCTCTGCATTTCGTACTTGTCCGCAACTCTAGATTTATTCCCGTGCGCTGTGCATTCCTTACATTACACACTGCGTTTCTATGCTTTTGATGGACTATTCATTTCTGCTGTCGCTCCTCAGTGACGCTATAATGGCAACCCGGAAACGTTTATTGTCTGGCTTTCATTAAAGTCGCTCTGAAACTACTGAACCCATGTAAGGGAGAAAGCGACATTTCCCCCCCTTAGCCTTGGCAAGCATCCTATAATAGCTATTTTTTCATGTAAAAGATGCCCTTGACGTGGAGAAAACATAAGTAGTGGTATATGTGTGCATGTTATAAGGTGTTATATGTATGTATGTGTGAAGCAGGAAGTGTGTAAGTAGAGGTGTGTGGATAGGTGAAGTAGAGATAGATGGACTAACTCGTCGTAAATAGAATACAACACATCGTAAATTGAATGACGGAAGAATCGATGTACTACAGTTGCATACAATCATGAAATAAATAAACGACATTTGTGCTTTTACTGCTCGTTACAACACACACGAACATACATGTATGTACACACACAAACCGCACACACACACACACACATGCAAACGCAATGCCATTACATCGTCTACTCACACACAGGCGTACGTAAGCGCATTTGCATAATGATTAATAAGCATACACAGAAACTGAAAAAGCGTTTTTCTCATTCTGTTGCATGTGTATTGCTACAAAGAACAGCAATAAAAAGTAAGTGAGCTGGAGAAAGACAATATCAGCAAGTGAATATAAATACACATAACATAAACCATGGCGCAAGCAGAGGGATTGATTTGTCCTGCGTGTCTGAGTGTGTATGGGTCGGTGCGTACTCTAGAGAGGCACTGGGCTGACAATCACTCCACAAATACAACACGCACAAGTGCGTTCAAGAAGTTCTTTCAATCAATCGCTAAGACCGCGGATGAGACCTTGAACAACGAAGGCCCCTCGAGTGAAAGAGAGCATGTAAATACAGTCGTCACTGACCTGAAAAGTATGGTTAAATGTGACCATTGGGACAGGGATGGCAGAGTGTGTCATACATGTCGAAGACCATTGCAGACGTTTAAAACTGTTGACCACTGCAGAGTTTGTGGAAAGGTCTTCTGCAACGATCATCTCGGTTTTACGGTAATCAATCATATATAGTTGTGAGTATGTGCGTACATGTGCTGTGTACCACTATGTATTTTTCATATGTATATGCATGTGTTTGTACCCGCTTTTATGTGAACGTCGAGATTATGCGTCCTAGTCAGCAGGGATTGTTTCCCGAGGCCTCCGTATGTATTTGTGTGTGGTTGTTGTTGTATGTATGGACGTCTTGAATCATAGGTGTGGAGAGAGGGGTGGGGAAACTTCAGATGTTTTTGTGTGGATGTGTAAGTGTGATGGATGCAAACAAGCCTATGCAAGTTTGTATGTGAGTTTGAATATTTAGCTCCATGATCTCGAACGCTAAAATCTTATAGCGTCCGACGCGGAAGTAAGGTTGTGATTTAGGGAACAGAGCACACTAAATATTATATACAAACGGATGCACACTACACCACACTACACCATACATACAAGCAGATGCACACTACACGCTCGCACACATATATTATCTTTCGAGCTCTTACCCAATGACGCTCTCACATCTCATGTAGGTACGTGTTAATGAGAATGCGCAGTTGCATACATCCGGTGTAGAAGTTTTGAGTTGCAAAGGCTGTTACGAACGCTTTGAAGAGATGACAACGGAGGCCGGGGGTGTCTGCCGCTCGCTCACAAGAAATTTCGAAAAGAGACGCGCACGAAAGTTAGGACAGATGGAACTGGAAACTAACAAGCTGTTGGGAAGAATGAGGTATATGTATTAGGTTGATTACAAAGAACCAAGCACGCGTAGAGAGTCAAAAACTTCGGTCGCAGCACAAAAACACAGCATGCATGAACGTGAAAGCGAGCAATATAGTATGTTACATACGTTTACAAACATAGGAAACTCGGTACGGCTCTTAATGGTGCGATTTCAGATGGACAGTGGGCCGTGGGGGGGTCGAGAAGAACCGCTATGACTATTGAACAGAATATAGTTGAATGGGATACAGATAACACTTCATGTTCTCTGTGTCACTCGGAGTTTGGATTTTTTGGGCGACATCACCATTGTAGATTGTGTGGGCGTGTGGTCTGCACGAACAACTGTTCTACGCTTCTTACCCTGAACTATTTAAGTAGGTGACTGCGTGTCTATAGTTGAATATTCACGTAGTTTACAAGTATCTGTATACATAGCACGTATGGTGAATCTCTTATAGATATCCATTGGAGAGATAGAAATCGTTGCTTTGTACATCTACAACTGTTTGTCCACTGCTCCTTTCAACAGTTTTCGCATGTTTCTACAAGACTGTACTTCGTATAGACTTACAACTATATACATGCGTATGTGCGTATGTTGACATGTCGATTCTCAATTCTAATAACGGCATGCAAAGACACAGTTTTTCATTTATATATTATGATCGCACCAACATAAAGGCGAGCGCTGGATAATCATGTGTGCGTATACCTTTTCCCGTCGTTGGATGTATATGTGAATTCAATCTACATCGCAGATAAGGCTGTCACATACCGAAAAAAACAATTTAACTTGCTCATTTCCAGCCTTAGACATGATATCAGCGTATAGTGAAACACATAAAAAGACAGCTTGCACTTCCGTCTGATTTCCACATTCAGACTGATGTTTTCCTAGTACAAAAAAGCGTAAAGAGCATTTCAGCATGCAACAACTTTCCAATTTCCAATTCTAATTGCTTAGTTGTGCTTGCTTGTATATTTTAGGAAAATTGCAGAAGAAAATTGGAATGAAAGCTCTAAAAGAGAAACTACATTGTAGTTTAAAAGATTATCCAGTCCGCGCATGTCGCCGTTGCAATCACCTGCTAGATAGGCAAGTGTGTATGTATTTAAAATCCACGTAGTATCTTGTGTGCACATGAGATAGCGATGTAACCGTTATTCAAGTGCTAGACAGGCAAGCACACGTATTTTCAAAACTACACATTGTCCCGTGCTTGTGCTTAGGAGAAAAGCGGGAGTCTGTACAAAGAGATGACGTCCAGTCTAGTATATTCATGTATGTGGTCACTCGTTCAACAATTACAATTGCCCGTGTGATTACTACGTACTAGTCGTCGTATGTAAGTGCATGTTTACGTGTTGTGGTCACAAGGATGTTGATATAGATATGAGCGCTTACCTGTAGATGTACATGCACAAATGTACGCATGTACAACTTTTGGTTCATATTGCACTTACCAGCATATACACATGTATAATAATACAGACGTGGACAAGAATGTGATGGTAGGAATGCAGTGCCTGACCCGTTACTTGATTTATATGACCAATGGATCAGTAAACGAGCCGATATCGAATTGCTAATGGAAGAGGAATCAGTAATCAGAAATAGGTAAACATGCACGAAACTAGTATGGGACTATAGGTTTTTGTGTTCTGGTTAGAACAAATGATGACCTGCCTGGATCTATTTTCCACTGCATCGCTGTTGTTCGATTGTTAATCTAGCCGTGTGTATTGATTGATACGAGGAGTAGCAAGCGATGTGAGACTTCTATATCAGAAAACCAACCATGTGTTCCAATATGTGTTTTCTTACTACGGGGTGTTATTTATATATAATTAAGAAATACTCACGCTCAATATGAATGCTAGTTTCTCTCATTTCGTCTTTACTTTGACCTTTGATCTTTTATTTATCTGTCCGAAGAGTGTATGTCTCGCCAGAAGATGCCGCACGAGCCATTGAACTTAAAACGACTGTTAAACAAATGCTGACTGTGTGCGATGCACTAGGGTAGGTATTGTCATTCGTACATACTCGCATACTCGCTCAGACAATACACATGTACGATAAGGTATCTTTATACAAATTCAGGTATATATATATACTGATGTACGTACACATACAAACTCGATGTAGTAAACGAATTGCAACAGCGCCATTACCTAGTACGTCGTCATCGTCCAAACGGAGAGGTTCGACTGCAAAAACGCAGCCCTGTGTACAGGCCATGGCTATTAGAACGAACGTTAGAAGGGCCATCATTCAATATATGCAGGTGTTTATCGTTAATATGTCTATCGTAAATTAATCGCAAATTGTGTTTGTTTACGCGTCGTGTGTATGCTGTTCCTCACAAACGCATATATCTACGCGCACACACGCATCCTCAACACATATATGTGTGCACTTTTAATGTATATTGAGGTGTAACACTCTAAAAACGTACCGATGTATAACAACTTTTAATGTACACTTCAGTTGTAACTCTACCATGTACCCGTGCACTGATACACTATACGTACATATTTACATGCAGCGACGACTTATGGACATACAACTGTTCACAACGACGGCCTCACCCAATCCACCTCCGAAGCCAAAACCAGACAGTAATAATAAGGGCTCGGGATCTGCATCTAGAAACAGTAACAACACCCTTGTGAATCAGTTCAAAACAGAAGCTCAGCTCATTTCAGCCATCTCTGCATATGCAGAGCAAAGACACAATCTGTTGGACATGCTAACCAAGGTATTTTTTTTGTTTGCTATTTTTACATTCATGTTGTACAAATAGAAACTAATGTCTGTCACATGATGACCAGAAGATGGTGCTTATGTATATAGATACGTATGTGTGTAAAATGTTTTGTTACAAAATGCAACTACTGGAACCAGTATATCACAATGACACCTGAGAAATATTCAATTGAATACTGTATAAACTTGCTATGGCGAGGGTATGTGCATATACGTATGTGCAGATGAAGTATGAGCGCATCTTAGCACGTGGTTTTCATACATTTGATACTCCTACTATACACTGCTTGAATGGTTTGATTATATATACAGTGCGAATCTGACGAAGAATATGCCATTCTAACAAGGTCACTATCGGAGATTGATCATGAGCTGAATCGCTTAGGCGTAACAGGCTAGAGCGCTTCATAAAGATGTGCAGTTTAAGATTATACAGTTGTGTATACGCACCCAGATATATGTAAACATAATGTAAAAGATACATGCATCATAACGTGCGTAAATGTTTAGGCGTATAATTAAAGCAATGAAGATGATTCTTTTTGGGCGATAACCTTGCATTTCACCGCTGATTGTACTTTGTATTGTCTCTACTCATAAACACCAGTTCCATGCTTCAACATTTCTTTGTGCACGCACGCAATGCATAAGAACTGAAATCTAATCTGTTTTCATCCCTATTCTTTGATATCATTGTCACGTTTACCATTTAATAGAGTAGATACGCGTGATTGTATGGATGTGTCTACGAAACTATTCGTATGCTTGCATATACTCGTGCACATACTTTGGGTTGGCCCTTACAATAGCACCAAAGCAAAATATATGGATAAGTATATGCGCGGTTTCTGTATCGGTATACACACGCGCACCTACACATCCTTGAACAAAACCCCTGGATTCATAACTCCATTTACGTCCACACTCTTCTTAATTGCATGCAGCACACCATCAAAACACTTTGTGTGTTGTTGGGAATACCAAGGGACATGGTCTCTCCCCACTGCATGATGATGTGTAATGGTACCCCCATTGTCAATAATAACCTGTGATACTTTTTCCTTGATCGCATCCCACTGCTCGAGTTGCTTCCCCTGCGTACCCCTTCCAATCACAGTGTAGTAGGGCGCTGGTCCATCTGGGTACAAATGAGTGAACCGACATGTCACATACCCTACACCACAATGTTCACTTACTGCTTCGCTTGCTGCCTTTTCCACAGCTGCGTGAAACTTGGTGAATTTTTCCCATACTATAGCTGTCTCGAACGTGTCCATGACTAATCCACACTTCATCATCTCGTCTCGTATATACGGCAAGGTTAAGAAGGACGACTTCCACTCCCCTGCTTTTGTCTTTATTGCATCACCCTCGGTGGATATGCGTGTGGATGTAGCGCTGGACGTGGGCTGCACTTTCCATGTACCTCCATTCGCCTTGCATACGTCCAACGTCAAGCGCATGAATTCAGTCACATCGTGCTGATGAGATTCGAATCCCAATAACAACACTGCGGCATCCCCATTCCCTAATCTATTAAACAAGGCCTCCAATTTACTCACAAGACGACAATTGGTAGGAAATAGACCGGACTGCGATAGTATTCTACACGCTTCCACACCCTCCTCCCATGTTTTAAATTCTACGTTTTGAGTTAGTTTGTATATAGGTACGGCCTGCAGACGTACCCACGCGGACGTTATTATACCAAATGTACCCTCTGAGCCACAAATGAGTCTCTCTTCGCTTGGCCCAGCACCATTGCCAGGCAAACGTCGAGTCTCCCACGCCTCTCCATCGGCAGTGAGCATGCGAATACTTTGCACAAACTCATCGATGTGAGTGTAGTTCGTCGCAAAATGACCCCCAGACCTTGTGGAGATCCAGCCTAAGAATCGTGTTACATGAACAGAGGAAGCAGGGGATGAGAGCTGATATTTAGTGATTCATGCATGCATACACATAAGATATCCTGTATTGAGCAATGTATACAGAAATTGCTTGCATGGAGTACAAGTTGGTGCAAGTGCATATATACGTACTGACAAATGTATTACAAGAGCAAACTGCAAACTGCTTTCAAACCATACTTGCAAACTGAAATATAATAAGTTTGAAAACAAGATTGAAACATTGACCAGTAAACGAATACTAAACCCTTCCAAACCATGATGCACATTCGGCACTCAAATAAATACACGACCAGCCTCGTATCATACACAAAATTTCAAACATTACGCGAAAGGTGTATTGCACTTACATACCGCCGAGGGTGGAGAACTCGTAACTCTGTGGGAAATGGCGCATTGTGAGTCCGTATGGCTTCAGTGCCCTATCCAAAGATGGCCCAAAGATACCGCTCTGCACGTGCGCACATCGACTCTCAGTGTCCACCTCCAGTACGTTATCAAAATGGAGCATGTCAATCGTTATCACACCAGTCCATTTGTTTGATTTCGTGGGCTCTACGCCTCCAACCGTACTGGTACCTCCGCCAAATGGTACACACGCAACATTGCTACTGGCAGCGTAAAGAAGTAGACGCTTCAGATCGTTTTCAGTCTTGGGGAAAGCAACGTAGTCTGGTGGGTTCTCGTAAACACCGTTAAGCCCTCTCCAAATATCTCGGAACGACTTTCCGTAACTATGGGATGCTCGTGTGATTGTGTCATCCTTGCACATATCTTGTATCTCGGAGGGCAATGAAAAACGTGGTTTGCGGAGATTGAGACTGTCGACTGTAGGTGGAACAATGTTTTCAAACTCCTCGATATCTAACAAACCTTTGAGATTTTTTTTATGAGAATTGATCACTTCATCGGACACACCGTGGTCTTCGTAACCCCAACCCCAAAAGCTCCGCTTCTTTCTTTCACCACCAGACTGCATTGCATATGGTGAATTTATAATATACCGCGGGGTAGTCCAATGGATAGATCAGTCTCGGCTTACAGGTAGAAGGTCGATTTAGAAAGAACGTGCGTGCGATGCCCGTGTGTCTGATATAGTTAGAAACAGCACGATCACTAATTATGGCCAACTATGCTGTCCCTGGAAATGTATATGCGCGATTGTAAGACAACCCGTAGTTAAGAGCTTTCTCATGTAATTCGAAGACTTTGATGGATGAAGTTTGTACGTATGCTATTGTAAAGTGATATGCACTTCTATATACTGCTATATACTACGATATATATACGTCAAGTGTTGCGTACGTAGTATTATTAAGAGCAGTATACTGTATACTGCTGTACACTGTTGTACATTGTTGTACGCCGTTGTACTGCGTTTTATCAAGAGTCGATGCTTTTTTTTAGCTCCGCGTTGTGCCGTTAACCGCCATAACGGGTGCATTTTCGTTGGTGCAATTTGCATAGCGAGTGTTCAAGAGCTGTACTGCGAACACCAATGCTCAGAATTGAGGCATTCAGTTATGCTTACAATGTCTGAGGATGTTAATGTATCCATCAACTTCACATGATAAAGCGATAGATCATACGTTCTAGATGATACGTGTCTTGTCTCTCAATATTGTGTGTACTAGCTGCATCGTTCGCTAGTGTGATTGATACACGGTACATGCATGTGCAAGCAAGTGCATGAAAGTGTGACGCCCAGTGAGCAAAAAACGGTTAGATTGGTCGAGAACATGGATACAGACTAAATGGATAATCTGTACGTTAATGTGTTTTCTGGTGTGTTTAATATCAACTCTACGTTTGTGTATCGCGGATAATTTTTACATTCACTATCGTGGATGATTTTTGCGTTCACTATTTATTTCGCACGAAAACCACCACGCTATTCTTGTTTACGTGTCGTCAGTTATAACAAGATGATACCGTTTACTAATAGTACACTCGTCTACTACACAGATGAATCGTATGTTGGCATAAACGAGGTATGGTTTACTTTAATTTGGACAGCACGCGTCCTAACTCATATTACAGGTCCCCCGAAGATTTTTCTCCATCTTATGTTTTTTTTCTGCTGCTAGTAAGAGAGTAGGTGACTTCAGTTATGATTATTAGTAGATCGAGGATGTTAGTTTATGATTCATGACCATATGTTTGGTTGGTATAAGAAAAGGCCCGTTTCTGTATCTCCGCAGTTTGCAAGCCCGTATCAACGTCATGTACGTGATGAGCGAAACACTAAGAGAACAGTTGACGGCCACATATTTATTGCAGGTGGTGACCGCGACGATCATGTAAAGTAATGCGTTCCCACAGTTTATCAGCGAAGGATACTCACGAATTCAAACGCAACAATTCCTAATCAAACTATAGGAAATTTGAATCTGTGACAGTTCTGCTAGTGTTACGGAAATCACATCGTACTCACCAGACAGTCACTGTATACAAAAAATAATTTGCTTATATATAGACATGTTGGTTTTTCAAGTCGAATTAAAATAAACTAACAATAGCGTAAATGTAGTTACAAAGAGATATTTGTGCTTCAGAATGATATCTTAACGCAGGATCAAATAACCTTACATTGCAACAAGCGCTACCTTTATTGTAGTACGGCCAAATGATACATTTTAATAATCACACTAATGTTTACTCTAGGATAACAGGGTAACAGCATTAACCCTGTTTTCTATTGTAGAGAGGTAATTGTACTGCAAAATGGTACAACTACACAATCTTTTTCGCATCTTACTGCAAGATGAATTAGCAAGAGCTTAAATTGAGTATTTAGTTGTACAAATCAATGATAGAACACAAATATTATCAAATACAGTTAGCGTAAATTCCGTTCTTTATTGTACAGATGTAATCGTACCGTATATGATACAGCAGCAAAATCATTCTCATACGTTGCAACAGGAATATTATCAAACATCGTTAGTAAAAAACATAAATCCCTATGGTCAACAGGTAATTAATTAATTGTACTGCAGAACGATAAAAGCATCAAAAGTTTTCCTCATACATTGCAACAGAAATATTATTAAACAACCGTACAGTTCCATTGTAGAAAAATTCTTATGATTGACAGGCTTGCCTGCGTTGGTAATGCCCTTAATATTTGAACTCTAACACTAGTCTTGGCGGTCCTAAATCCAATATACTGAACAACTTTATGAATTCCATTGTTACGCTGCTGTTGCTGCTGGGAATGAGAACCGAGACGCTTGTACAAGATCATCTGCTAGCGTCGAATTGGCAATTACAATATACGCAGTTGTTCTCCTTGCTATAATTCACAGTAATGTTAACAAATTCATTATTTACAATCACGGAACCAAATCCACATGGTTCCTTATTTTGTGCTTCCGACAACATTAGGTTGGCGCAAGTACTTCTACTGATACACGTGCTTCTTTCAGTAACTTTGGTAGCTGCGTGGATATCTTTGCCCCGGGGACAAAATGCTTCAACCATTGCACCTAACGGCGCGCGTATTAGGATATGCCTCCCAAGTTTTTTTTCTACTCTTTGATTTTATGCTAGGATAAGATCTTAAAAGTGTATGATATCCAACTTTAGGGCTCAGGTGCCTCGTATTCTGCCCCGATGGTGGCTGGAATGATCGTGAGTCTGATTTCTTCTTTTCCAAAGACGACCCCATCTCAAGTTGCAAGACGCCTCATCGAGGATTCTACTTTTGGTGTTCTGTCCAATACTGGTGCCAACTCACCGAATCGCTTGACTTTCCAAAACTGCAGTGCGTTAGTGATAAATGTATGTTGTCTTGCCGATGTGTATGACTGGTGAATTGTAGTATGGGTTCTATTTGATTTTATAATTCATAATCTTCCTTCACGCAGGACGAACAAACTGATGAAATGCCAGATAGTGACAACGATGAGGTACGGGACCCTAACAATAATCCATCAACAGATGACGATGACCTTGAAACTGGAAATGAAGAAAACGAAGAATTTAGCCTTGACGTTATACTTACAGGTATTAAAGAATGAATATCATACATTAACCTATCAGTGGTCTTGTCGCAAATGTTTTTTGCTTAATTGCCACGCACAATTGTTTTCCGCTTACAATAGGAGCATTTGTTGGCGTTGGTTCTGTCGCTACCCTATCCAATGTAGCTGTGGGTGTATATTGGAAACGGCACTACGACGCTGCAGCAGAAGGGACGCTGCGATGGAAGCAAAGACTGTCGGGTCTTCTTGGTCTTTCACTCCCAGGCAGTTCAAAGATTCAATGATGGCAAGTGGTTCAGTTTAAATTTAGCCACATTGTTTTCTGAAACGCGGACAAAACTACCTACACATGGGTATTATCCAAATCCTGCAAAGTACAGTCCACGGGCGTTAACAGGAAATAATTATCGAATAACTGTTCGGACTGAGCGCGCACGGGACCTTTTCAAGGTACCAAGTCGGGTGAAATACCTCACGTATTACACTTAAGTCATGGTTCCATTTGCGTAATAGATTCCAATGTGATTGGAGAAACAGTGTTTCGTAGCCAGGCTTTCGCAAAAGGCGGCAAGGTTCTACTCGTAGAATTCATATATCGGTTCAATGAACCACACCCCAAAGTAGCGAGGCAGCCTTAGTATTAAATTACCAAGTGGCTTATATTTGTAACTTTTCTAATCCCTTCACCAATCTACAACATTTTATAGTCTGTCCTTTAATTTTTGAAGTATGTTGTTTTGGTTCGCTCGTCTAATGCGATATCTGTTCTCATCCGAACAAATATACAATGTACAGCTATCGTTTCCTCCACCCTAAGCGACTTTGATGTCTGTGCCTTGCTCAATAGCCGCCTTTGGTATTATTTTTCTTAAAAACATGTATATTTCATGTAGGTGTTTGTTCTGTCTGCACACCGCAGGCTTTAATCTGACCAAACTTGAGGCAAAATATCAATTTTTGAGTTGCCCAGTTAGCCGCCGGATCTCGACTTAATACACCCTTTGCATGTGTCGATTCAATCCATTATATTTTCATATATGGATATATGTATATACATATTTGTATATATATTAATACAGATCTTGTTCCTAAAGCACGAAATTTTTACCCTCTGAGTGCTCGTGCTTCAAGAATACTGACTCTCTCCTCCAATCTAAGTCTTTCTGCTAACACTTGGGCTTCGAGCTCCAGCACCCTTTGTTGATTTTTATTGTGGTCCGCTACGAGTCGATCGATACGGTCAGACTGCCTTTGTGAATCAATTTGCAGCTGGGCAATGAGTTCGTCTTTTCTTTTTCTCTCAGCTTGTAAACGGCGACTCTCTTTGTCTGCCTCGAGTTGCCTGTTTACGGTCTTGCGGAATTGTTCTACGATCTGTTCGTCCTACATGTACATACGTAATTGTACAAGTGCATTACTACATGCACATATATTTGAAGTGCATGTACGACTCAGACAGTGAACACAGGACTGAATGCACGAACGTAGAAAAGAGAGAGTTCCTAGAGACATACCTGCGGAGCTTGTATGTCTGTGGCCGTTGTAAGTTGGTTACTTCCGTCGGGAGCACCAAGTGCTAACTGTCCATTCTACATAGAACGGCGAGTGTGAAACAGACATGGCTAATACATAAGCAGAACACTATCGAAGCCAACAGTGTTTTCTGAATGACGATATGTATCACGAAAGAGCAAAAAATAGGGAACACACACAAACATGTTTATACTTACAAAGCAGCTCAAATGACAAGCACTGTTGATATGAAGAAGTCTGGATCAGTTGTACAGACATAACAAACTCAAGAGTTCGTGTGTGTGAAAGCGAGTTTATCATACGTTGGTGGCTCGCAATCTTGGTATCGTTGGACTGGGATCTTCCATTTCGCGGTCTTCACTCAAATCTGTTGGTTTAATCGGGGCATTCCGTATGTCCTGGGATTTGATCTTTACAAACGGAAACTTTGCTCTCGCTATCTGTTATAGAATTCCACGTACGATAAGTGGAAACACAGATTATACCACCTTAGCCAAGAGAAATAACGCTTTCTGTTGCTAAACGCTGCTCATAGAGATAGACTACGCAACAAAAAACACCCTGATAATTACCCTAAACCTTACACCCACAGGCCTCACAATACGACTCAAACAAACACATCTGTGGCTTCGTACTGTATATACTACTATGCGATGAAAGCAGAGAGTCACACGAAAATAAAATGAGCATATTATTGCATAAGCACACCTGTCGTCGCATGCATACACCATTTTACACTTACTTTCAACACTTTCAACGTTTCAAGGCCAAGCCGTTTCTGATCTATTATAAAGTCTTTAATAGGCTGTGGCATGCGGACAAGATCGATTTGAGCAATAGTATGGTTGTGGCGACCCAAGCCCGCTGGTGCAGATATGGATTTCACACGGTTGTTCTCGAAAAATCGTACGGAGACCCGAGCTTGGCAATCATACTGCACACCAGTTACGGGTATGGCTGTTGGCAAGTAAGTAAGTAGGAGGTTGCTATGCATGCACTTACATATGTATGTACTGGTGTGCCACTTGACTAGAGTCCAACAAACTCATCGTTTAGCACACACTTGACGTGGTTTAGCACACATACAAAATGGAGTACTTGGGTATCAATTTATGACGTTTGGACGATCAAATTATGACACAAGGGCACAAATATATGTCAAATGTTGTAGTTATTACGTATGGATAATACATCTATCCTTGCTTCGACGTGTGTAATCGTGGTGTATTAAAAGGGAAGTATCCGCTTGTAGAGAGTTGGAATCGATGTGTGGTGATCTCTATGCAATGGACTTGTTTGAACGCAATACGTATGCACTATCTGCAGAATTGTGTTCAGAAATAGGGCACTCTTAACTATCAATTGGATAGTGTTTCTTGCGGTACGGGTGACCAAATTTTGCATAGTAGTATGCTCCTTGAGAAAGACAGGGACAGATAAACGAGGATTACTGGCTTGCAACATAATGCGTACACTTGTGACAACACAAAATATGGGCGTGCGGTCCTCTGAGAGTTGTATGCACATATATATCTGGAAACTAATCCGACACACGTATTTACAACGTCTTACTTACCCACTCTTTGTCTCTCTACAGGTACAATTGACGTATATTGGCGCCCTTTCTTCTTCGGGCCGAGTTTACAATAGTATCTATGGCGAAAAAAATACAAAGTAGTTTGATCATGACTAGAGCGAAAGAAATTATTGAAACTCAGTCCTGGTCACTCTTTAAAGAACGCAAACTACGCCACAATAGCCCTCCTAAACATAAGGGACGCACGATACGGTATGATTTTCAATGGTTGTACTGAGATCATTATGATCTGACGGTCCCTACATTCTTCAAGATTCAACCCATCGTTTCATTGTGCATGATCACATACTCCTTGACACGAGCATACGAGTGTGTGCTTATCATATGAGGAGTTTCATTCTACCGCATGAGAGTACTTCATTGGAAAAGACATTTCGCCTATTCGGACATGAAGATGAACAAACACTCCCTCACTCATATTTATACTTCAGCGTTTTCACAATCAGTTGTGATGTCCAGACCATTCACACGGTATGCCAATCAAAAATATCGATATTGCGAACTCAGCACAGATAGTACCCGACTTGTACAAAACTCACACATACATACAACACAGACAAATGTTTCCTCACGTACGTTTTGCCGTAATCAGTCGTGGATTTCCAGACTCTTCGTGAGCCAGTGACAGAAAACCAGTGTTGAATCCAGTTCCACAATTCGTTCACGTTGGGGGTGTTCTCAATATCCATCTCTTCATCCTCCAACGAAGAGAACGCTTTAATACGCAATCTCTCCAACTCCGCATCCGGGTGGTTTAAACCCGTCGCCCCTACTTGACCACCGAGTGACTGGTTCTGGTTCGGATCTACACGCCTGTCCATACCCAAAAGCTGACTGTGATTGAACGTCATGTTGTGGCTGTCCGGTAGTGGTTTAATCAATGCTTGTGTATTTGATTGATTCTGCGATTGCGATATTGCAGTTGGAGGGCCGTCGCGTACGTTCACTATGTTACCTGAAGCACTCAACCCACTTCCATCACCATGATGACGGCCTACCCCAACACTAACACTAGACCCTACATTCATATCATACTGCAGCGGTTGGCTGTGGTTGTGGGTTTGTGATGGTATCCCGCGTACATTCATATCTGAAACCGAACCTGGATCAAGCAACGCACTTACACCCACTCTATCACTTGCACCGTCTTCTCCGCCACTTGTATCACTATCATTATCATACCCACGTCTCATATCCTCACTCACGCCCATATCACTTTCACGTGCACCCTTGTGCCCTCTATTGTTGGTGTGATCAGCTTGGCTTTTTCGTTTTCGATTGTCCATCTGTGAATAAAAAGAACGATAACAACATCTCAATAATTTCACTCCTTGCAGGGTATGGTATAAATCATACAGAACTATTAGTTCCGGGGCCAGACTCTCCTTACTATTCAAACTTGAATGAGAAGGAGTGGAAACAATGTGACTACAATGTCCTCGTTTCCGATTTAATATTTACTCATCCAAGATAGGCAATGAGATTGGGAAGAAGCGTTGCATACAGGCACTTAAAAGATACATAACGACTTTTATTGGCTCATTATCACTCACAATTCTTGCGCATACTGTAAGCCAAGATTATGTCCTTGACCTCTGTTTCTGCCGCACGATGTGGTATATAAAAGTTGTGTGTGCATGCTTGATAATGGATGAAGTACGCAAATAAGCATACAGGTTTCCAAGCGTTAAATGAATATATTCACGACTTACCTGGTCCTTGTCTGCCGATGCGTCATCATCACTCATAATGCAACTCTTCTTCTTAAAAGTCCTAAAGCGACAACTGAAGTACAACTGCACACAGGTGTATGTCGATGTGCACGTAGACTTACGTGTATGGTACAGGTCAACGCTGCCGTGTATTTATTAACCAAAAGAGGAAAGCAATGTAAGCGGAGACGTACGTGAGTGGGTTTTGGGGGAGATGGTAGAGTTGCAGACAGTGTTCACAATGTAAGCTACGTTCAAGCAAGATTGCTTCAACGTAACTGTGTAAAGTACGACCAGAAGAGACACTCCATCAATGCCTAGCAGATACCACCATCCTTCTCAAGTGATAACTATGTGCTGTATTTGCTCGTTTGATAAACTCTTTACTTATGGGATATACAGAACAACAAAAAGCAAAAATAAAAAAGTAAAGAGACGCACCAAAACACGTTCGGTACTTGATATAGGTTTCCACTAACGAGGAAAAGGTCGTCGTTACAAGGTGAGGGGCTGTTGTTTACTAAGAGCTGCAGTGCTTGCTGATAAAACGAAAGAAACGCTGTGATCACTGATAAAACTATTTGAACACTGTTATCAGGGATAAACCTAATGAACACTGGTATTAGTGATAAACCAAATGAACACTGTGACCATTGACGCAAGATTAATGAACACTGTGATCACTGATAAAACTAATGAACACTTGAATCACGGATAAACGTAAAGACCACTTTTCACTAAGAAAAAGAAACAAGGGGAGAGTGGAGGGGTCGGGTGGGGTGGGGTGGGGTGGGATGGATCTTAAAGGTGAGGGACTGGTTCGTGGTCGAGTTTAAGAGAAGAGTGTTTAAAATGTGATAAAGGTCGTTATAGCGATTATTTTCTTCAACCTGTGATATTATAAGAGAACCGTTGCAGGTCGTAATCTGTGTGTGTGGGATGGGGTGGGTCAGTGAGTTGGGGTCAGTGGGTAGGGAGGGGTCAGTTAGTTAGTCAGTCAGTCAGTCAGTCGGTCGGTCGGTCGGTCGGTCGGTCGGTTGGGTTGTTTATGGGACGAACGTTGGCTTATGCTCTTTCACCCACCCCTTTCGCTAGCCACAGTAAATAAACTCCTGAATATTTAAATAAATAAAATAAATAAAGACCTAAATATCCTGTATTTTAAATAATAGTTATTCGATCACCGAAAGCATAGAAAAACACTTTTGTCTTCCTGGAATCTTTACGAAAATTTATAAAAGCAGAAACTTCAATTTAAATAAAATATATTTTGAATATAATTGATAATAAAAACACATTATATTTATAATTGATTTTTTAATGTAGAAGTTGAATATTTTGGTAATATTAATCACAGTGTGACTATAACAATTAATTAGTTCAGAATTAATGTATCAATCAAGCTTTTTGTTCGTCATACGTTTCTCAAGAAATTCGTCACAGTTTGAAGGGTACTAGAGAAGAGGGGAGAACCAGTTGAGGGTAAGAGGACAGATGAATCTAGTATGAAGGGTACTAGAGAAGAGGGGAGAACCAGTTGAGGGTAAGAGGATAGATGAATCTCGTATGAAGGGTACTAGAGAAGAGGGGAGAACCAGTTGAGGGTAAGAGGATAGATGAATCTCGTATGAAGGGTACTAGAGAAGAGGGGAGAACCAGTTGAGGGTAAGAGGATAGATGAATCTCGTATGAAGGGTACTATACGGTCAGACTGCCTTTGTGAATCAA
>JAWQFL010000014.1:899830-956290 GCA_033442365.1 Creolimax fragrantissima | reverse complement strand
TTCATGTGCTGACGTACACATATACACAAGCAGAGACATGTATGAACCAGTTGAGGGTAAGAGGACAGATGAATCTAGTATGAAGGGTACTAGAGAAGAGGGGAGAACCAGTTGAGGGTAAGAGGATAGATGAATCTCGTATGAAGGGTACTAGAGAAGAGGGGAGAACCAGTTGAGGGTAAGAGGACAGATGAATCTAGTATGAAGGGTACTAGAGAAGATGGGAGAACCAGTTGAGGGTGAGGACAGTTGAATCTCGTATGAAGGGTACTAGGGAAGAGGGTCTCACCGAGTGTATTGGAGAGAAAGTCTGGTCCTACAGAGGGCACTAGTTAGGAAGGGACCCACGAGTACTGAAGAGAAGGTCCTACAGAGGAGAGGACCCACAGGGTACTGAAGAGGAAGTGGAGGGGATCGATCCACAGGTTACTAAAGCGGCGGGTCTCACAGAGTGGAGGGTCTCATAGAGTGTACTGGAGAGAAACCCTACAGAACGCTCTAGAGAGGAGGGCAGCATTGATTACTAAAGAGTGGGTCTATCACAGGACACTTAAGAGCGTATTCGAGGCTGCTAAAGAGGAGGTTACTAGAGGCGTCAAGATATGACACACGAGAGTCACTACGGAGGAAGACACTATTGAGGTACTACATAAGCTACGACAGAGGCACAAGAGTGTGTACTTGAGATGCTTAGAATAGGTGCTACAGAGCAAGGCGGGCAGAAGGCGGATGCGAGCGAGAGAGACGTTCAGAATGTTTATATGCCTTGTTCTGTAGGTGATATAGTTGGTGATTATTCTGGCAGGATTTCATATTGTAATTAATATGAAGAACCTTGTGCTATATATTCTCTCAGTATAAGCTATTCTCTCAGTATAAGCTATTCTCATAGTATTAGTTCCTAGCGAGTCATAACTTATCTCATGCGACACTTCGGGGGGTGACGCTCGTGTACTAGAACAGCTGCAATCACATTCATAGGCAATGGAAATAAAGATTGTTATTTTCTTGCAGTCAGAAATAGTTGAGGTTCGTAAGTACTACATGCAGCGGTGTGTTGCTCAGCACTTTTGAGCACTCCGGGAATCACTGTCCACATGTTTCACAAATTCTTAAGATGAAAGTTGATGTACACCTTTATCCTCACAAAGCTGTACATTGACTCGTTGTACAGTTCAAAGTGTACAGGGCATGAAACAACATGTAATCTGATATTCAGATGTATTACATGTTTTGCTGCGATATAAATCCGTAATGCACATCATCATATGTTTGAAATGAACAAGTCTACGTTACAGTCATCTCACAGAAGTGGGCTAACAGAAACAATATTATCTCCCCTAAGCAACAGATGCTTGGATCTTCGCAAGCGCCATACGTATCCTCGTTTCGCTGGCCATGGTGGGGGCCCTGGATGTGGCATGCCTATGGTCACACATAGACATAATAGTTTTTGGTATAAGCTCGTTTGTTTGGAATTATATGCTTCAACAGCGCTTTTTACGTAGTTAAAAGTAGGTAGTTGATAATCGAGTCAGTGCCTTCCTGTATATGAATATTCGTGACTAAGAATATCCTCTTGGAATGTACCTTACATGCAAAAATCTATCAGAACTAATGTTCAACAGGAATAATGTACCTAAGCACCGCGGAATGTGGTTATTGTCACCTTCTTTCGGTATTCGGTAGTGAGGCACCGTGAAGCTCTCAACACAGTCCTTCAATATCTGGTTAATAAGCAAAAAATTGGGTTTCTACAAGAATTTGGACTGCAGATGAAAATGGAGATATTTGTAGAGAACAGAGACATGTTTCTATGAATGCATATCAACTGTTCTGTGCAATGACACTGATGTTTACAAGAAGCATTCATGAAACATAAAATAACTTCATATATCTATGAATGCATATCAACTGTTCTGTGCAATGACACTGATGTTTACAAGAAGCATTCATGAAACATAAAATAACTTCATATATATGTAACGTGAAAGGTCTAATTTCATCGAATATTAATATCCACGCACTTTAAACTGATTAAATACATAATTTCTCTAAAAGTTCAAGTACGAACGCATCCAAATTTGTACAAATATATAGTATACATCAATAACCATGTTCAGACTATGAATTGTGAATCACCAGGTTAAAGTGTTTGTCAAAGGCAGCAAGGTGACCCACACACGATCCTCGTACGTCGACCGCACGTCTTGTCAAAACTGTTGATGAAAAGGAGAAAGAGGAATCGTACACAAGCTTTTACACATTGGTATTGGAGATCTGTATGCTTCTGTGTATGCGTTCGTAGGTCTGAAAAGGCTCTTGACTGTGCGTAGGTGTGTATGCATGTGCGTTATTGTGTATCAAGGTGCGGATGTGTTTTATGAATGTACGTGCACCCATGCACGTGTATGTATGCTCAGCCACCGTCGTTTTAACCAATCTTGAATGAAAAAAGAATGGATGTGCAATTGACAATTCACATAGGTACTCAACAATCGGTGCAATCATGCGAATATATATAAATGTGGTGTGGGTGTATCAGTTATTAGTTACAAACCTCGAGTATGGCACTTTCTCTTATAACAAGTGTATAGCACAGTCAGGGGCCCACCTGAATCAGCACCAATACCTATCACAAAGACAGGCCCGTAATACGATATGGAGAGGTTGTTAGAAGACTCACATTCAAAAATAATAATAATCACCTATTCGGATAAAATCGCACATTGGTGCGACGACTATCGTGACCATATTCATAGACTTTTCTCAGTGTAGAAATCGTTGACGCTCATTAATGGTGTAAGTTTTGTGCATTTAAAAGGACAAATACTGGCACTACAGTGGTTGACAGCGCACGTAGACAAGAGAATTATTACCAGGTATCAAAGTGTAAGCTGCAGTTGTGATTAACTATACACGCTCTACAATGCATTTACGAATGAGGAAGGGTCTTGGCTACTTAGTATGGTTTATTGTAGAGTGACTGTAGAGATGGCCGTTATACAAATGAAAAAAGTAGTTCACTGCCATACGAAGACTATAAACTGATACCACTATAAATCAGTGACAACTAATAGCATGTATCAACATATTCATATATGTACCTCTTATGAAATACAGTTGTTATTGCACGATCTTCCATCCGTATTAATGGCATGTTCACTTTTGACATCATCACAACTATTACTATATCCACATGATACGCACACACCTTCTATGCGATCCATGACGTTCTGATTGCCTTTCTTATCCTTCCGTCTCTCAGGAGCGGACTCTTTTCTAAATGGTAATGCCTTTTTCTTTGGATTAGCTATTTGCCCAGGTATATTCGTTGTCTGCTTGTCAAGTAGTCATGCGTGTAGAACTAGGGTTAGACTAGTTTTGAAACAAGACTAATCAACTAATCATTGTCGTTACATTTACAACTATCATGATGTAACTTCCAAGTCTTCAGAGTTTCAATTAGTATTAAATTTATTGACTTACCTCCACAAATTTATGCACGTATGCGTTTGATATGTAATGTGGAGTACAATCCTATGGCGTGGGGGTAGTTCTGTGCGTGCATAAGAGAAATACGCCTCAGGGATTAAATATGAGCTTGAAATCATCTGTAGGCATTCGCATGTGTGTTACATACACCAAGAGGTAATGCACAGTGATATGTGTACCCATGGAAAGATATTTTTATATACCTGCACACAGTTGATATACCCGTGTATGTGAACTTCGCACTGTGATTGACTACTCAAGAGTGCAGTTTGTTCGTGAGCTGCCTCTGAAAATGAGTCGTATGTGCATATATATATCTGCATAGAATACGTATAAATAGTAGGATGTATGCACCTATGCCAGATATAATACTCATCTACACACTCGACATACGGTTGTTTGAGGAACTTTAGTATTGGCACAAGGATCGTCCGATTTTGGTGCATCTCTTGACTTGTCGCTTGCTGTGGCAGAATGGAGCTTTGACACAGTTTTAGAACTACTTGAATGATGTTTGCGTGTTGCACTGCCGAACAGATGGCGGCCTAATTGCTGAAGGTTATCGAATGTGCGCATCTACATTGTTGGTTTTCAATAGTTAATTTACTAACGTGTTCATGTATGTTTTGTTGGGCCACAATTACACATTTATACACACATATATATGTTTGTATCTACCTTTGGGTATGGTATGAGAATAGTTGGAGCAGCCAAGGCTAGCAGTGGATCAAACAGCACATTAGTGACATCAAGAGTCGGATGTACAGAAGTTCCAGCATTGCCTTCTTTTAGTGTCGGTTGATGGGGAGTTACTATATCTGAATTGTCCTTCGCTTGTTTGCTAGTGTCCTGTTCGCCTATACTGTCATTCATGCTAGTGCTGTTGATGTGAATATGCTACTTTGTTAGAGTGTCATGCTATTGAGAGAAGCGACGGGCTAGCTCCTTTCAAAAGTTTGCAGTACAGCTAAGACCCAAAACCTATGATCGCATCCCGTTAGTTATGTGTTTGAAGTTTTCGATAACACTACACTCAGACTTATACACACGTACATGGTTTTACACATACTCCGTGTTCACCCTACCTAAATTACGGGAGTATTTAGTTCATGTGCTGACGTACACATATACACAAGCAGAGACATGTATGAAAAGTTCAAGTTACAACAAACATCTTTTCAACGACTTCTGGTAAAACCCTATTACTGATCATTACTGACCAACTATGACACAGTCTTATTGCCTGTACGTTGAACTTGACATGAATTTGCGCATTTACAAGCGTGTGTATTTGTAACTACTATGCATACATGAACATTTGCTAACGTATCTATAAGTACGTGCGCGAGTGTGTTCATATGTATATTCACGTACATATACGAAATTACATACGTGCACCGATACTTATACTCAACTGCACATATCATACAGACGCATATCCTATTCGGATTGTTATATCCACTGAAACCTCATTCTTCTTATGATCAATCATAATCTAGCTATACAAGGATATAATAAGACACATAACATATACATCGCATGTACGGTACATACTTTACGATCGTACCCTCACGCATATCAGACGCTTCAACTGGACACAATCTTTTCCCCGATAACGTGCTACGATCGCTTTCGACACAACCATCATCGGTTATACGTCGGCTAGCTCTAGGGCTAATGTGTAGGAGTGTGTCTGCTTGTGCATGTATATATGATAGTGTGTTCATATCAGATGTATTCGTATCTGTCTTTTGAAGATTGCATGTACCTGCACGAGTATTCGTTTTTGAAACGGAAGTTGCGGATGTGCGTGGCCTATCATTCTGTCTGTCACTTTTGTTCCGAACAAACCCGTCATTGCTCCCATTCGCCCGCTTATCCTGAGTGTTCAAACTGATAGTTCCCGCTCTTCGATTCTCAAAGATAGAATCTCTGGTACTTACCTTCCTGCCTCTATCACATCCATATCCTACATCCGTTGAATGAGATCTATCATGAATACTATGGTCATCCTTGTAAGTATCATTCCTTACATGTGAAGGACGTAATTCAGTACGGCTGTCCTTATAATATTGATTCCATTCTTCTCCCTCCTGTGACGATTGATGAGAGCTAATTCTCATTCTACGCGAGGACTGTGAGCATTTACCGTTTCCTCCTACGGCATTAGCGGCAGACCTTGGGCTCCCACTGACATTTAATCGTCTAAATTTATCAGTATGTGATGGTACGCGGTCTTGATCACGGTTGCCCGACATAACTACTCACATGAACAGTCATACACCGAAAGCATATCTAAAAAAGAACATATCAGTATAAACACGTATTACTCGTTCGCTATGACCAGCGTAAACGTTTCTAGCACCAGTACGATTGCTCAAGTCTAGGTTTAGGCCTTCGACTTTCAAACGGTGTTGTGTTTATGGATTCAATGATATGACGCACGAGTTGTATCAGGTAAGTGTGTCTAGTCAAGCCGATCTACCTGGTCTTTTGATTTTCTCACGAAAAGTGCGTTATACCAGTATGTAGCACTTCCCTTGGACTTGTGTATCTCAGTTATATGTTTTCTCGTCGTCACGACTGCCCTCCCTACATACATATAATACATATGCAAGGAACTGAGCATGCACGCATCCGTCTTTCGCAGTGGGACTGTGTGTGTGTGTGTGTGTGTGTGTGTGTGTGTGTGTGTGTGTGTGTGTGTGTGCGTATGTGTGTGTATATGCATGCGAGTGTGTTTTTTGACACTTTTTCGTGTTGTCACATTGAAAATCAGGATGACACCATTTTTGACACTTTGACACCCATGTAATGTTATAGTGTGTTTATATATCGATCTCCTATCTACACATGATATTACTACTATACACGGATACGTAGATGTACTCATACACGTACACATGCGCATACACAAACAAAACATATACATGCATATGCGAATGATGAGTAAGTATATTTACAAAGACTATTCTTAAATTTCACAATATCAAAGGTATTGAGGTCTACTTTTAAAAACATACGAACATATATATACATATATATATCATTCGTGTTTATCGTGTTAAGCTAACTTTTTATTGACTAGCATACTTCAACTTTTAAAAAATTGCTCATTCCCTCAGCTTAAGACGATCTCTACAACATACTCCACAAATCACAGGTTTACAACTACGTGCTCCACTTTGAGTGGGACGTGTATGTGCTTGTATTATGTGTATATATATTATGTATATACTATCTTCTGGTTATTCTTCGTGGACGTCCGTGTACATGCGTATAGGTACATGCTAGTTTAGAAGTCCTTGAACATGCTGTCGAGTTCAGCACCATATTCGCTCTCCCTTCTTCCATTCTTCAAGTGAATGTCATAGGCCTTACTACGTTTGCTCTGGTTTTGAACCTGAATATAATGTGCCGAAATTGGTATAAATGTAACTACGTATGGTGTGCAAGTAACTACATATCTACTTATATATGGAGAAAATAAGCGTGATAAGTACGTTATGCGTTGTTGAACTTCAAGTTCACGTACGCCACTTCAAATTATTCTCACTGTGGCGCAGCTGCATTTACGAACACACCACTACGTACATACATTTATCATAATGTCAATACATACGTCTCTTGAACTTTCGGTCATAAAGCTCATCATCGGTGCTCGGTCGTCGTATGTGATAAAGTTATTCGTATCGGAGAACTGGGAACGATATATATACGTTCATAGTAGATGAATAATCATATACATGTGCAGATTCATAAGCGCACACAACGACTGTATAAAAGGACGAAAAAACAAAACACAAATAAATACTTGGAACCCATACGAATGAATCTAGCACGCTATTGTCACAATATACATAAAACATATAAGGAACATGTGAACAGGCTGGAGCTAGTGAAACACAACATACGGATGTGTAATACTGGACACATATCTGTGGGCAGATGCGTTGTGCCACACTTTTATCATTCACATGCACACGTACACATGGCATAACTACATACGTCACGGAATGCAGGTGTGAATGGGGCGGCCATAGCGAAGGACTCCAGTTTGTTCCAATCAAACCCATCCCAGAATGGGTGAGTGCGTACGTTGTAGTCCTGATGTCTACTACTGGTACTGTGTCTATGGCTGTGAGAAGATTTATTGGGTAGCGCCGTCACACTGGCAACAGAGTTATATGGTCCTGTCGTGGTGAATGTGTGTGTCAATAAGTGGCAGGCGAGTGATTATACACATATTTACGTATCACAGAACTTCAAATATTGAAAAAAAGGATAAGCACGTTTACAGACAGATGCACTTATACAAAAACATCTAAACACACAAATTAATACTTACTGGTTGCACTAATGTCTTCAAATTTGAAGTCTAGTCTCTGTTTCTTGTTCTTGGTCATCAAACCACTGCATTGAGGTGAAAAAACAGAGAAAAGTGTTGCCATAACGCCACGCAGTGATTAATGAAGGAGACAGGATGCGTGGAAATATATTCACTAGAGCGAGACACGCAGAGAACACCGTGTATCTAATTGAGCGTTTGTACACGTTACGAGTGTGATTACACATGAGTGAACATGAACAAAGAACAGCAAGAGTAAGCGTGACTTCAAAATTTGATACACAGGTTGTACATGTAACAATGTACAACATTTACCGTACACCTAAGCATACATATATAATTGGGTTACATTTACGAGCTGTGTTAACCAGTGCTTACCTTACGAACGATTTCGCAACCGGCGATACATAAGACGGGAAGTCAGGTTCTTCTTCAAGAATATGCACATACAATAGGTCACCCTTAGCAGAAAACGGCATACGTCCTGTGCAATATGGAATACTGTAGATTACAATAGGTCTGTGTATTATGTGTATGTGTACGTGTATGTATATGTATATGTATATGTATATGTATATGTATATGTATATGTATATGTATATGTATATGTGTATGTGTATGTGTATGTGTATGTGTATGTGTATGTGTATGTGTATGTGTATGTGTATGTGTATGTGTATGTGTACGCATGTGTACGTATTCATATACTATTATATACACCTACCAGTTAGACATTCAAACGCTACTACTCCCAATGCCCATAGATCGACCAAGCGATTGTATCCACCAAAATTGTCGATTACTTCAGGTGCAAGGTACTCCGGCGTTCCACAGAAGGTGTGTGTGCGGTCATCTCTGTTTTCCAAACGCTGTATGTTGTATATACGTATATTATGTACGTTAACCGATGTGTAACATGTATGTATGTATGTATGTATGTATGTATGTATGTATGTATGTATGTATGTATGTATATGTACAGAATGAGTTAGTTACCTTTGCAAATCCGAAATCACAGATGCGAATGTGTCCTCTTTGGTCTATGAGAATGTTCTCTGGTTTTAAATCTCGGAATATGATCTTGTTCTTGTGTAGGTACTCAAGGCCAAGAAGAATCTACTCGCAAAGCAGACAAACGCAAAATAAAAGTTTTACAGGCACACCTTAAGATTTCTGAAAAGGATGTAATAGAAATGCACACACGTATCCTACATTTGTATAGATAGTGCCGATTCATCATAACATTCAAACCGATATAAAACATACGTACACACTCATGCATGCGGAAATCTATAACAAAACGATCTACATCCATGCCCAAGCTACACAAACACTGCAACAGAAAATACGTTTGTGTGCTTTTGTACGTAGGTCTGCATGTGCGGATGTACCTCTCCAACGTAGAATTTGGTAGTAGTTTCACTAAATCTTCTGCTGAGCTTGATGAGAGTGAACAATTCTCCGCCAACTAAAAAGTCCATTACCAGATACGCATGTTGTTGATCCTGTACCATTTTCGCACACGTACAACCAGCGATTATATACAATGCATATCACAAAAATGCGGACGCAGCGAACTTGCCAATATTCACAAAAGCATTCTTAGCATGTAACAAGTATATGCACACGACTTCGCTATATACAACACTTTTTTTTCAAGTGTGAACACCTTGAATGAAGCTGACAAGTTAACAAGCAAAGGAAAGTCGATCTCGCTCATAATTTTCCTTTCGGCCAACACATTCTCGACAGCATCCATCTCCACCATTTTCCTCTTGTTCATTATTTTCAAAGCAAAGTATTTTTCTGAAACGTTATGCCTGACCAGTCGTACCTGAGCAAAACCACCCCTATGCATATCATATACAGTTCAGTTGTGTTTATCATAACCTCAGTTTGCACACATACTATGATTACGGTTCTCGTATTGGTGAGGACAGGTGTGCATGAAATTTCAGAGAAGATTATTTCTTGCAGTTCACGTACAGTTTAAGCCAAACTGGAAAGATTCTGAAACCATAATGTCAGTTCTACATACAACGGATATGAGAAGTTGGATATTCTAGATGTACACACACACTATATCTACATACTTTCCGATTAAACTCAAAACATCAAAGTCAGAGAGCTTGGTAGTCGAAGGCAAGTTGACCCCACACTCAGGCATACAAGCGGATCGTGCAAGGCTCTGTAGCCATGGCATGATTACTTCCACATGTAACGGTGTGGAGAATGTAGTCTCGTTGGGTAGAACCTTGATGAACTTGCGACTAGAATGTACCTGTGATGCAAGCATTTGCGTGTGTTTGTATTCTGTAAATTACACAAGTATATTTTACAAGCTCTTCCACATAGAAGTGCGTGGATATCTATCTCTGTGTGCTTCTGTGTGTACGCATTTTGATGGGAGGGTTTTTGGACACATGTGCCACATATATTCACAGGTACATGGATATAGAGATACATGCGCATAAAACACAATATCAGATCTAAAATCACCTTGGTAGCTTTCTTTGCGATCTCCACTACAGCTTTGGCATCAACGAATTCGTCATCTTCACCCAAAAGTATAGCAAAGGGCCGATCGAAAGCTTCTATGTCCTTCTCAAAATCACAAGTGATCAACTTGAGGTACGTACTGGTCAGTCCCTTTCCTTGAGGAAAGAGTGGTTCGTACCTAACATTATGAATGCACATGTATTAGCGTTGTGAGTGTCTTCATATCCACAATATGCTGATTTAGTTGTTATATCAAATGGACGATCGAGTTGAAAAGTGTTATGGCGAATTTGGTAGTTCACACATGTGTATTCGTTAATCATGCAACATTCTTCAGTTTGTTTAATTTTACCAAAACACAATAGATGATAGTGTTGGCTCTAAGACACTCAACATTATGTATAAAAAATATAGAGACTCATTAACATACTTGCCCATGATATCGCTTATATCTTTGGACCACTCGAGACTCAGACTGGAATTCGTAAATAGGCCTCTTAAAAGACCGCTACCAATACTGTTGACCTTGACTATGGACTCGGTCTTAAATCCATGCCGACTTTTTCCGAACCCAGAACTTACGAACAAGTACCCATCCACTTCTTCTCTCTTTGCCCATCTGAGTTTCAATATGAGTGTTGTACATATTTTTTAGTACTCGTGTTTGGATGCATGTGCGTAAGTGTCACGATGGTGCCGTTGGATCGATACTTGATTTGGTTTAATTCTATTTTTTAGAATCACCCGAACATGGCGTGGACGAACAAACCGTAAACAGAAGCGTTTGGTGCACTACTATAATTGCTCTCGCATCATCAAGTATACGCATGTTTAGTTCACAATCACTCACATACCCAAACGCTGAATGACAGGCACGGCTTACACATCACTACTGCAGTGGAATCCAGACAATACACGCTGACGCCCAACCAAATATACACAGCAGTGACACACAAGGACATACACACACAGACATAAACACATGCACACATACTTTGAGTAGTTGAAAATTACTGTGGACAGCATTGCAAACCCACACAAAATTATTGGTGTGTCACTCCCTCTGATTTGCTTCACCCGCCGAATAAAGGTACGAAGATCGGCCAAAGGATGTTCGGTAGAATCACCGTCTGCAGGTTTACCAGACCTTCCCGTGCCTCTAGGATACATGACGTAACTCACAATGTCCCCACCACCCATATGCGCCAGCTGTAAGAGTACATACAATAAACATGTAAATAAAAGCGCTTGTATGTGTCTGTGTTTCCACAAAGATCAACGGTACGTGCTCTGCTTTTGAGATTTTTCACGCACAGTAAAATAACATCAGTCTATATAAAATGCACGCACAAAGATCGTTCGGGTTCTGACATTGATAGCACAGAATCAAATCCCTTTGGCATTCTATTCATTGCGTTGTACAAATGATTCTATGTTATGATCGTCATTAAGTCACTCGTACTACGTTTGTGTGACATACCGTCAATCATGTACATGCTTGCGCACGCATACATACAGGTATAAGCACGTACGACATGAAAAACAGGTATAGGCACGTCCGACATGAAAAGGATACATCCCTAAAATTGTTAAATCACAATTACATACGGTACAAAAGTTTACATGATTTTATACCAATAGAAGACGTTGAGATCTTATAATACTACCACCACGTTTATCAAACAAAACTTGTACCAAACTAAGATACGGGTACATTTACACGCACCTGTCTAGCGAGAATATGAGCTCCAAAGGCCCCAATCACAATCATGCAAACAGTGTGGGGTAGATCCCATCTTTTCTTTTCCTTCACGTTTTCATTGCGTTGAATAAAATCAGAGAGATTCACATCGCTTTCGATATCAACGAGTGTTTTCTTATACATATGTGTTGAATCACCCGACTGCTCGTTGGCGATGCCATCCTGTGTATATGTACACATATGAGTAGGATTATATATATTCAAGGTTAGACTAATCGGCACGAATTCGGACACATGATTGTCTAACCAAGATACTCTTGTATCAGTTGCAGTTGGTGAACACACCCTCACTACTTGCGGGACAAGCCGACGGCTGTGTACCTCAATACGACTTTTAAATCCAATTGCTATAAAACTACCTATGTAAAAACAGAAACAATATATACAGCATACTAGAGGAACACAGACGATTGAACTGTAAATGAGGCTAGAATGAAGCTGGAGTACAAACATCAACCTACATTTGATATAATAGTCACCAGCATAACCTACATGCACACGTTTGCTCACCCTACCGGTAGGTTTGCATAAAAAACATGCCACACGAGCTTATAATATAGTTGCGAGAAATACTGTGTGGTTGATGTTGTTGCCCATTGCATGCCATTGTAGTATACACACATTACATACGGGCGAGGTAAAGATGGTTTTGGGAACTAATGGAGGGTTTAGCGGGTTGACCAACGAGGCTGGTGTCAAAGCACCACTACGAACCGAGCTGTCACTCGATGATGAATCGTCGTCAGACTGTACGAAATCGGATTCACGTCCTTCCTCCTCTTTTCTACTAGTTAATAACTCGTCAACCACCGGTTCAGTTTCTACAGGTAACGCGTCGTATTCTGCACAATAAAAAAAAAAGATTGGTCAACACAATAAACTTGGATGCACTGATAATACTTCAATATTCGTCGGTGCGTGGCGCAAGCCTACGAGTTGATAAATCGTGCGGTGCATCTTACATACACATACATACATGAACACGTACATACATACATGCATATCACTCACTCATACATCAACATAATACGTTATACAGGTAAAACCACACAATTATATACAATCTTCAACTCTCGTACCCAGGTCCGTAACATGCAACACAGGTGCAGCGACTCTGTTTCTCGATGTGGCTGTTTTGACAACTTTCTGATTATTTGTTGGAATATCTAAACTGATTGAATTCATCTTATTGTCTTGGTCAGGTAATTCGTCACGCGATGTTTTAGATTTGAGGCTGTTTCCCTTTTGTATCGAGAAGTCGGTCCCACTTCCTACACTTCCCTGAGCACTACTATGCAGTTGAAAGTATAGTGCGGATATGGGTGGTGAGGTTTGTGGTTGGTTCACATGTGCGTGATTTTGATCATGGCGATGGTAATCTTTTTTGACTGGTTGCCTGCGTGTGTTGGAAGGCCAGGCACAATAGATATATATAAGTATGAAAATACTCACATCATCACATAGACCATTTAGGAAATATTACTTACGATTTATCGTTTGTTGATTGATAATAGTGAATGAAGAAGATCAGTCGGACGCCAGCTAAACCTATATTTGGAAACATAGGTAAATGCATATTTTAGAGAGTTTGAGTGTTTGTGTGTTTGTGTTTGTTTGTGTGTTTTTGTCTGTGTGGGTGTTTGTGTATGTGTCTTTGTGAAGAGTGCTGGTGTGATGCATACCCTCGATAGCTCGTGGGTAAGGAAGATCGAAGTCGAGGTTGCTTTGAAGCACGGCCATGTCTTTTGCGCCTAAACCAACTTTAATCATATGTTCCTGTTTCATATAGAATGCGTAAGCACGTGAGTGACTGTGACTGATATGAGTATTACGAAAAATCAATGCTCTCATCTATGGAATATGTATCATTTACCTCCTTCATAGAAGACGATGCACTATCGCCATCTGCAGATCTATCCAGACTAGGTAGACTTGTATTACTACCCATCTTTACAGACCTGCATGGGGGTCGCACTTGTTTTGCTGTCGGCGTATCCCCTGCAGCCGTCACGTCATATTCAATATTGGACCTACGTGAACCAAATGATTATAAACATGATATATGTGGGTAAGATAGGTATATATGAGTAAGTTTGAGTATATATTAGAAGTCTAATATTGTTCTGAATTAATACTTCATATATGGAAATGCATACCTATCAATCTTGGTCTGTACGATCCAGTCACCTATAGCTTTATACGAGTGAGTAGCCATCATAAACATATCAAAATCCTCGAGCACTTCGATATGACTGTGAGGGTGAAAAGAAATATATCAATACACATGTGCTTTGTACAACAGAGGCTTGTTGCAGACTGTTATACGCGCTTAGGTCTGACCATGTGTGCACTGCCGTTCACGTAATCAACAGGCAACCAGCTGTGAAACTACCTATGCAACTGTTTTTCAAACCTCACCATACAAAATGACATACGTTTTATACGTCCTCTTCCCGAACGAAACTTCTGAAGGGACATACTTTTTTATTTTCTTCACACATTTTTCTTCGCTCATAAACTGTATGAGAAGATCAAATTTGTGAGTGTGTGTGTCAACGAGTGGATGTATACATACATGCACATGCCCTGCTACAATTGCATGTACAAGTATGGGCATATATATACATGATAAAACTAAAGGGTATTGAAAGCGATATATATACGTATACAGCAGTATATCAGCATAAGTATATGGCCGTGCAATAAGAGTGTACGTATACGTGTGGGTTCGTTCACGATCACTTCACCTTCATGTAAACACATCTGTGACTAATTCTCACACTCACTCACGCAAAGAGAAAACAAACGTATACCTTGGACTTTCTCGGGATAAAGAATGCACACGGTCGATCAAATCCACCCATTGCTTTCTTGCTCGTTAGGAAAGCTGTTTGATGTTACGAAAGTTGAGAAAACACATACCCACATACATACGCATATTTCATATGACCTACAAACTACAATCTATAGTAGACCTAACTGTATGATGGACAATCACATGCACACCGCACGAGGGCATTATAATAATCACATACAAAAATACATACATGCAGCGTAGGTAAGACTAAACTCATTCTTATACTTCTCGCTCTGTTTAATGTGTTCACTTTGATTTTCTCCAATTGAAGAGCCGTGTGTAATTGACAGTGCATTTGTGCGATGTAAACCCATTCCAAGTATTCCAGGCACTACATGTCGAGGTTTGGGCGTCTTGAATTGATACATGGCCTTGAATTCATCCATGCCTTCGGAACGAAACACCTTTGCAGTGAAAGGAATGTACAAAAGTGAAAGTGAGTGCTTGAGTGATTAGAATGCGTGATGGTTTGTATGTCTAATATGTGAACTAATTCACTGTGGTAACACAAATCTGGCACCTGTATGGATCAGACTATCATCGCTTTAATCACTCATCTCTAAGGACAAAAAAATCTATTCACGAGAGTAAATCTTAATTTTACATTTGAACTTTCGTTTTTAGTCAAGACATTTGAGCAGCGAAAGAGTGGGTGTGAGTGTGTGCATGGGTGATATACAATGTAAGCTCATACAACAGACATTTATATCCACTGGCTATAACCATGCATGCAATGTAAGCTCATACAACAAACATTTATATCCACTGGCTATAACCATGCATGCAAACAAAAAACAACGTATATGCCCACACAAACAAATCATACATACGTACACATGTAAACATATACACCTACTATATGTTTAGGTACACCGCAAGCCAACCTATAATCAAATTAAACCCAACACCAATTCACATACAACATACGTCTGCCCACATGTACCTATACACGAGCAGGCACACGCACTCACAACTCATACACTCATCTATACAAACTAACAGTTGGGAAAATCGTGGCAACGTAGAATATCTATATCTTCATATTGGCTGACAAACACTCAGCGTAAAAAACATAGATGTACGCACAAATACCAATGAATACATAATTAGATAACAACATCAACGTAGATATGCAAAAAATACACACAATACCCACATATTTAAACCCAAAATAGCATGAAACACAGAACTATTCACACGGTTCACCCGATGGCATTGCAAACAAACACCAATATAATCAAATACCTTTATTCTGGGTCCAAACGTAGCAGCATAGAAAACATAACCATCCACAGGCTCTCTGTCTTTCCAGCTTGCATAGTTGCAGATGAGACCTCCTGCACTCCAATACCCCATCAGTAAAATTGGTACAACCGCTTCCTTTCCCGGTGTCCGCGACCAGCGAACCGTACGCACTTGTGTACGCACATCTCTGAGCATTTGGGTAAGACTGGGCGAGTCTCCTTCTTTGCCTCCAGAACGTCCGCTTCCTCTCCAATCTACAGTGAATTATGCATATGGGGTATGTATGCGTACATGTGTATTTGTATGTACATATATCTATAATTGTGTATGTGAGTATATAGGGTACGTATGAGTACATGTGTATTTGTATGTACATATATCTATAATTGTGTCTGTGAGTATGTGTGTGTACATGTGTAGATGCATGTAGTCGTGTATGCGTGTGTGAGTCGCATTGACGAGAAATAGTACACACAAGTATATTCACAACCCTGAACTGGGTTAAATTGTGTTGTGATCTTCTTTGCCTCTCAAGATCTACTCTCCCACATAACACAAAGGTAATGCACGTATTTTACAAAATTACTCCAGAGCATGTATTTTCTCTTGTGCCCTCTTTGTCTCTAGAACGCCCATGCTCCAATGTCGTGTATTCTGGCATTAAAAATCTATATTAAATACCAAACTGTGCTATTAGGTTGTCAATTGCTGATAACACTGCCACTCTTTGCACATCACTCAGTAGTTCACAATACTAATAATATTCTCTGTATGTCTCCGCACGTGAGCAGTGTGTGTCCTTTCATGAAATACCTATATTAAACACCAAACAGTGATATTCGGTTGCCAATTTCTCCAACATATAGTCGTGTGCCTCCGTGGGAAATATTAATCCAGAATAGTGCAAAATAATAGCATTCAACTCTCCCTTTGTATTTAGGGGGTAGAAGATTCGTGACGCTAAGGGAGTACCATCTGTCCCGTCCAAATACTGCCGTATGTGTGGGTTTGTGTGTTAGCATTACCATGTCCAAGTTTTGGTTAGTGTACATATTACTGTCCTGCATTAGTGTGCTTTTACGTACCTTTTCGTATATATATATATATGGGTGTTGCCATTATGCTACAAGAAATCAGAACCATATCATCTAAATGTACCGAATACACGGGTTTAGAATATTCGTAACGAAGTACTTATTTCACCCAAGTACTGATACTGGTCTGTTGTTCACGTTACATATATGCGTACATACACATAGGCGTGTCTAGATATAGGAATGCATTTGAGTACTGGACAAAAGAAAATAATGGAGTATACAGTTTTAGATTCTTAAAATATTCAGCGCATACTAGTATTGCAAAGGGTGTATCATTGCTCAGTCACGCTATGCAAAACATGACTATAAATCAATGGGTAGACGTTTGATATGACGTGTGTCTATTTATACATGAGTGGTCATCTTTGAGAGCGTGCCTATGTGTGCATGTGAGTGTGCGTGTTCGAGGTATAAATTTGTATATATGTTTGACTTCCTAGTACGTTGACAATCGGTGACACTCTATATGATAGATAGCACTAAGAACACGTTATTAGACAAGAGCTCCAGTATATGTAGTTACGCATGAAATGATGTGCTTGCAAATGCACAGGTGTGTAAACCATCTCTATACGGATATGTGCAGCACTAATTGACTTGTGCTTGTTTCGTACCTTGTACTGACGTTTAAATACGCGTTGCATTGTAAAAATGTAATCGTCAGACTTACACTCTTCGGCCATATGAAGAAACGGACTGTAAGTTGACATGGAGTTACGAGTTTTTGAGTGTAAGAGAGTAGAGAGGCTGGACGGCTGGGGCTATACAACACACAATGGAGTACAAGCCGCAATACATGTTTATACTCATCACACCCACGTAATACATACACACATAAATGCATACCTAGTGGCAAATTTAACGAGCTTTTCATCCCGATCTTCTCTCTCTTCTTGCATTGCCCGTGTGCGCACAAAATCCTTTTCCGCCAGCATCATCAGCTCTTGCCACATATCACGTAACACACGGTGGTTTCTATCAAGCATTATCACCTCACGCTATGTATGGATGCATCGTTGTATGGGTGTTGTAAGTGCATGCGAGCTGGAACGATTTCGCAAACGCATTTTAAAACCTACCACTATGCAATGACTCATTTCGCTGTATCACAGTATATTGTGGTGCAGGATCGCTCGATATACTTTTGTGTGAGTATGTAAAAGTGTGTGTAATTTTTGTACAGGCATGCATATCATGTATAATAAATGTCTACGTCTATGTGCAGATCTGTCAGCAAGTGTGTTTCTGATATCTTTACGAACTTACAAAGATTGTTCCAGATGGACAGTCCGGCACCAGATGTTCACACTCCCACGTTATTGGTTCCCTGCGAAATAAATGGTACATATACATTTATGAATGTGTTTACATACTCCAACCACAAACGCGTACACTCATGAGCATCCATATACGCATTCACGTAGCAATCGATAACTATGCATGCTAACAGTATGCTCGCAGAGACACGATCACTTACATAACTTACCATCCAATTCACAAGAATGCAAACTAAATACTAGCACGTATATCAACACATGCTAACTATAACATACCCTTTCACCAATGGTTCACCCCTCGTTGCTACCAAGGTGTGCGTGCGAAAATCTTCCTCCTCTATAACATCGCCAACCTGGAATATCGAATGGGAATGCGCACATATATATATTCTCGCATGTATGTAGTTGCGCGTGTTGGTTCATGCACAGGATATAAATACATCATGAAAATTTGTAGTTTCTTGCTTTAAATATTACGGTATAAAGCACACTATAAGAAGTTCAAACAGTATCAAACTCGATTTACAAATCACATACACAAACGTGAGTTCTCATTCATATGCAAGTTTGCACGAATCGCCATTAATTACAATCTCTCAATACAAAGGACTTACATATAGTGCATGGCATGACATATACATGTGTAATGTGCGGAACAGTCCAATAGTGAATGACATGCACAGCACAACAAACATGTATGAGCATGTATGCAATGGTTTCAAGCTTGTAAGATGAACGACAAGATGTACCTCAAAACCTTGACTCCTGGAAAGGATGAATACATACTCATGTTTGTGGGTAGTGTACAATATATTGGTAGAGCACCTGTGTCCACATACACATACACAAACACATACATCGCCACCGCATATGGCTATGTGATCTAACATTGTACTTGAATATATATACAAACAAAACCGTGCGATTTCGAAATATGATATGATAGGGAGACATATATTTGAAGTGTGAGTATGTACATAAATACTCACATTTATACCATACATTTAAGAAGTATGTAAATGTAGTTCACGTCACATTCACCTGGATGAATGTAATGATCTATCGTGTATGTAGGGGGGGGGGGGCTTTTGCTAGTGTCGTATATCAATTCGGAGCATACCTTATAACGAGGTTTGGCCTTGTCTGTTCCCCGCGAGTTGAAATATTTGATGACATGCACTATACCTATTAATAGCACATAAACATATACCAAACAAAGAATAAATACCTGCAACTACAGATACGTGCATGCAGACACTCGTGCATGTTGGCAAACAGAAAGCACCTGCACATACGCAAAGTAACATGTCCAAGAACAGGTAAGCACAAGAGTAACATGACACAATGCACTCAGATATTAACGCATTCGCTTGGTGTTTTGTTAGACAAGCTGAACATAAGCATGAGTTTCGCTCACACTCACACATGCCACCCTTTCACTCTCACTTAAATCTTCACATTCACACCACACCCACACTCAGCCTGTGTCCATATGAAAAATGCGCATACAGTACACGCTCAACAATAGATGATACATATTCTACGAACACAACATGTATATGAGGGCTCAAACACCACATTTTATCTATTCCTGATCAGCGTATGCATAACAGCTTATAACATACGCACATACATACATATAAACGGGCAAGGACATTGTATGGTTGCATACCATCTACGACAATATCTTCTGTTAAAGTAACGTCCACGCGCAGACGATAGCGTTGGTTTGCAATAACGAACGGCTCGTCATAAATTTCCTAAAGTAAATATGAGTGGATGTACGGCTGTATTTATATTGTTGCGTTGGTATAGTGTGTTTATCATGTGTCCTGTTCTTGCCTGTAGCCTGTGTATACATACGTGCCATAGCTGAAGCAAAATGATTCTACCTAAGCTGACATAGTCAGCTCAACCGTACGTCTGTTTTGTGCAGCTGTGTCAGGATATTTTGTTGGTGCTTGGAGGTAGTGCATACATCCGTTTTATAAGCAAGATAACAATAGCATGCTTCAATCATATCGTCATTATACAATCTACACATTCCTACGTGCACCAATACGGATGTGTCTACCAAGTGGTGTCATATACCATAAGTGTGTAGGTAAGGCTGTACGACGATAGACCCTGACATATGCATATAATTTAGGTATAAATGTGTAACCGTATATATTTATGGACAAATAACATATATGTATGAATTGAAAACACCTACAAGCAATATTGGTTGCACTCTGTTTGGGCGATAAGCAGGTACATTTGCTTTCAAATGAAGCACGCGCCCTGTGCAAGCGCAGGAAATATATACACATGTGCTTGTATAGAACACACACAGTCCATATATGGACACGTGACTTGACACCACATACTATGTCAAGTGCCCTCCATTGTGGAGTTGGCCCAGAGTGATCCAAGATTTGTAGAGAGGCGTTGGTCAGATCGAGCGGGCCGGCTTGAACTATATTGTAGAACGGAAAATGCGTTATTGTGTGACTGTACGTTGCTACTTTCGAAGCACTCGAGTGCGCGCGCACGTAGGATGTATAGTTTATGGGAAAATGGGCCTGTGTGCTCACAAACAATGCATGCACTACGGTTGAGTATTGCATGTTAATACGTATATATTCACGCATAACTAGCGCTTCCTCTCCTTGTCTATTCGATATATTTCTAGATTTCAACAACAGGTAGTGGCATATTGCAATCACTTGCACCTGTATCAAGACCTCGGCACAACCATAAATTATCACACACACTCGCACGTTCTACATCCAATTTTTACAGTTCTGGTAGGCGTTTGTGCATAGAATTTTAACAAGCAAACGTCCTTATGGTACATTAAATTATTTTCCATGTTCATTCAGAGATGCTCTTACATAATCAAAACAAAACAATACTCTGATTTTCTGTGTGTATGTATATGTATATATATATATATATATACAACGCTTCATATGCAGCACGTAGGATATGTACCTACGTACAATCGTAGTAAACTCTTTCACATGCTTAGATACGCCAAGACACACACACATGCACGTACGCTCTAGAAAACAGGCCACTTCAAGGGTATACATACTTATGGAACTATCCCGAAGCATCTCCAAGTTTATTATAGTCCGCTCGACGCCTTCAACAACAGGTAGTTTCACAAATGACTTTTGCGCTTCCTCTAATCCAGTTTCTGACTGGGAAATACGTGGTATAGCTTTTGTACCAGGCGTCTGTTGAAGTACTGGTACTTTTGAGCTTCGTGACTGCTTTGCCCCCATGGTGTGAATGTATGCGTATATCCCGAGAGAAATTGAGCATGCAAGGAGTCAGATAACGTATATTTGCTGAAATATCTAATACAGGCTCGCGCATCGAGTGTCGTCAGATGGTGCACGAAAGTGAGGTGTACAGTATAAACGAAGCTAGTGTGCGACTATGTGGAGAGAGCTGTCAAGCATTGAACAATCTCTGCTATAGATCGTGTGGTACGAATAGAAGGCGCGAACGGGAAGCACACCTTTTACATAAACACACACACACGCACGCACACACAGACAGAGAGAAAGAGAGAGATGCCAATTGGGGTGAGATAGGTTATGCGTAAAGATAACTTTGTAGTGGACGTGAGGTAAGGGGGGGGGGGAGGGTGTGCTGATGTTATGTATTATGGTTTGAACAATAAAGTGAACGATAATTTGTGTATGCATGTAAAGTATTTTACTTATCGAAACTAACCACCCCCTACCCCCAAAGACAGAAACATACACATGCATGTACACACACAGAAAGACACACATACACAGAGACACACACACACAACACATTCTCAACACGCACACCACACGCATACCACACCTCACTCGAACCACCACATCGCACCACACAGTCACCACACACTCACACAGCGTCCGTCTGTCGACCATGAGCAATACTAATTCAAAGTTCCCCACCAACCCAAATAAAGCCTGGAAACTGTCCCTCGCCATCCGCCGTCCATAACTACGCAAAAAGAACGAAGAAACCGATAGAAAGATAGACAGACCAGACAGACAGACGAGAAAGAGAGGTTTTATTAGTAACTATGACTCACACACAGGGTCTGATGAAGCTTAAAATGAGGCTTGATTGGTGTGTGTTTAGTTTGCTACCATCCCGAAAAAGCAGACGTTGCACAGGACCTTATATTTAAAAGAACAGGCTAGCTCATCGCCATTCTCTATCCGCTTTCGCGTAGGCCCTTTCGAACACCCCGTTTCGATCGAGGACTAGAAAGTTTGTCTTTTTTATATTGATTTTGATCATCCTTGTATCTCGTTACAAAATTGGCAATACATACGTCGTCTTAATATAGCAGTAGTCTGTTGCTTTGTATAGTTTAGCAAAACTCACAATGAGTCCAGGATGCTACAGTTTGTGTGAGTTTAGCTTGACACAATGTTACGGTTTGTCTGGCTGGGGTTAACCTGTGTAGTTACCCGAAGTTACTTATGGTAGACTGAATGTTTGGGCTTTGCTTGTGTAGTCACACGATTTTTCGGTTGTAGCTTGTGTAGTCGCTCAATGTTAACTATGGTTTTTCTGGGTTTATCTGGGCGTGTGTAATCAGTCACCCCGGTGTTACTTACGGTTTATCTGGTCTTAGTTTGTGTAGTCACACGATGTTAACACGATTTGTCTGTGTAGTTTGTGTAGTGACACGATGTTACGGTTCGTCTGTGTTTAGCTTGTGTAGTCACACGATGTTACGGCTTCTCTGGGTTTACACCGATAGTAGCGCTATGGCAAGCCCTTGACATCTATTAGTAAGGCTTGGGGGTAGAGTTATAAAGAGGATCGATCGCAAATACAACCTAAGTGCGTAAAAGTATATGAATACATAACGAAATAGACATCTCAAAGTATATGAATACATAACGAAATAGACATCTCCGTATATAAGTACGAGCACAAGCAGACGACATTCTGCCATACACGAAAATGTAGGAATATCTATATCTAGAGTTGTTGACTTTAAATGTGTTTTATTTACCCTGTCCATGCCAGCGCAAGATGCATATATGGTCGTGGAGATAATACACACAGTACAACTAACGTACTCACATTACAGGGTACGAGGGACGAAAGTCATTGCTTAGAACGATCACACAGAGTGCATATTTACGGTCATCTGGATGTTCTAATTGGAAGTACGTACATTCTTATTGAATACCAGTATATCCAAATTTCCCCACAATACATTACTTTTGAGATAACTAGCTTGTGCATTGTCGAATCGACTAAGGGATGAATGTATGACAATTGTTATATCAGTTTGGCACTCAATTATTTATCCTCGTGACGAATAACATCTTACTGCTAAAGGATATTATCAATTGCAGTCAGTCTCCTACTCTTCTGCGTACAAAAGAGAAATTTCTAATGTTTGCGACAATAAACATTCGTTGAATTTCCATGTTTAGCGGTAATATATAACCATAAAATTCCCATCAACACATACAATCTCCACATCACATGTGCAAAATGTCTTTATATACCGGTCCACGGTTGAAATATACCAAGCATTTTCCAGCACAGGTAATGCTATTCACAGAAAAGTCTACATGCATTAGGTTCGGTGTGGCGAGCGTTTCAATTCTTAAATTTATTACAATAGTGCATTGAATGTATTTACAGTTCTCATTATTGTACAGGTGTTATCGTTTCTTGCTACATACAAGACTTTGCAGAATTTTACGTACTTTTCGTGTGCGAGTATGTACTATTAAATTCATGTTCATTACTAACATCTACATATAAGTGAATTATGTTTTTGTACGTACTGTAATATGCATATATACTGATACTAATATGCATGTATACTGGTACTAATATGCATGTAAACTGGTACTAATATCCGTATATACAGAGAACTCGTCCCGGATGGAATATTACGTATCGCAAATAGGTTTTATGTAAATATGAAAAATGCGAAGGTTTTGTTTTGTATGTGCGTAAACGTGTGCGTTTGTGTATTGTACATTATGCCGATGTTGCAAGCAGTACGAAAGGGATTCGTAGTGTCATCGTGTACTATGAGACAAGAACGAGACCTCATATGAATGTAAAATAAGTTTGTGTGTATGCATTGTCATTAAAGAGATTATGAGCTTCATGCATCTTGATAGCGCAGGACAGGGGGTGAAAGATACTTGGTATGCAAGTCTTTCGAATTTTTATGCCTGTCTTATACTGTGCCGCGTGAGTGAGCTATCTTAAGTGTTAATGTTGCAATTCTTGCATGAAATGATGCTGTAGGGTACAGACTAAAGTCTAGGAGGACAACACGACACTGCTTGATATCTAATTCTATTGCTGTCACTACCAGCCTATCCAGATGCACTTCCCTATACGTTGTATGTATGGATGAGTGCGTGTATGTGCATATTAGTGTATGTATGCGGTTCGTGTTTGTTTTCGTGTATATATGTGCATGTTCATATGTAAATACATCTGTATGTATGTATGTATGGTTGTGTGTGTATGTATGGTTGTGTGTGTACGTATTTATGAAAGGGTGGGCGTGTGGGTGTGTTTTAAAAATCAAAATCATGCCGATTTTCGCACAGTGTGGTTGGTTACAGCCTGTATGATGGAGGGTGGAGGTCCTATGACAACCTTACTTGAGCGTGCACACTTTCCTTTCCGTTTACGAGCACCCGAACCAGAAGGGAGCGATAGCCGTTGGACAGTTTTGCTGTTCTTCGTCAATTTGGGATGCTGCTGGAGAAGAGGTAGAGATAGATTGACCGATAAACCAGAACAAAACTCATAGAGACCACTAGGGATATTCAATCCACACTCCTGTACCCATGGTCTTAAACGCTGGTCCAGGCTGTATGTGGTGTCGATAAAGCTCGGTGCGGATGTGCGTCCGAAACGGCGACATTTTTTTAGCGTACTGCTGCTTCGTCCTGTTCATGTTCATACGATGTGGGATGTGTACATGCGTGCATATCTTTGAGATGGTGCCAGTTGTAAAGGATACGATAAAAGAATAAATATTGAGAATGAACGAAGAGCTAGTGCGAATGTGAACACTAGTACATGTGTATTCATGCATACATGTGGATATTCATATTCGTACCAACGTGCATGATTGACTAAAGCGTGTTGCTTCATAGATGGAATTCTTATATACGTTGGCTCACCACATCCAGTGTGAATCACACAGGCACTAAGCCTAACAAGATTAAGCTGGAACCAGTCGCCCGTTAAGACAAACATAGTACACATGCACGTGGCACCCATGCACATAAAGAACAAACCCATTCTTCTTAGCCGTCTAAGGAAACTATCAAGGAGACTGTTTTTGTGAACACGACCAGTAAAATACAACAACAATCACACTCATAAAATCATTAAAAGGCTATATATACATATGTCACTGTTCCCGCAGCAAAACACGGCATTTTGTGAACACGACCAGTAAAATACAACAACAATCACACTCATAAAATCATTAAATGGCTATATATACAAATGTCACTGTTCCCGCAGCAAAACACGGCAAGCACACGCACACACGCAAACAAAAGTTCGGAAAGTATATATGAGCACGAACCTTTACGTTTGCCCAAAATGGGGACTACTTTCTCAACATCTATGACGGAAGCCTTTTCTTGCTCAAGCAAATTCTTTAACTGCATTCTGGATGGCGCTATTGGGCTATCAAGACATGCACTTATTTGGCAGGAATTTGACGGACTGGACATGCTTGAATCGCTTATATCAGTTCCATGCATTCTACAATTTGCAGCTGGTACATCCAATCCGACTGTGTATCCTCCACCCTTGCTGTACTCGTTTCTTAGACTCTCACTCTCAAATGTACTTCCTATGGTTCTCGTTTTCCAGGGAGTGCTATTGCTGTTGGTGTGTCGGTGCTGCGTACATGCTCCCCGGAGCGATTGTGAGCAGTGCCGACGTTGTGAGTGTTCATTGAAAGTGTTGATTTTGCTATACCTACGTTGCTTGTAGTCGACTGATGGGCACAGAGATATCACATTTGGCGACTTGGAAGGACTACTTAAAGGTCGAGGTCTAGGACTGTAATCAAAAATAAAATACAATATGACGCGTGTGAGATATCCACATATCTACAGGTGTGTATGGTCTGCATCTGGGGCACGTACATTGTAATCCATAGATTGTGGATCAGATTGAACAAACGCACAAGTATGAGAATACAACACAATGCCATCACGTACGGTTCATACAATTTGCCGCGGTCGGGTTATAATTGAGAATTGTCTATGCAGGTACTTCATGAGAATTGTCTATGCAGGTATTTCAAAACGTATTCAAATCCATATTATATATATAATGCTTAAAGAAGCATATGAAAGTACTAGCATATTTATCTCACTCCACTATACTACACGCCAGTTTCTCTGCTCTATCGCACGTATATAGCTCTAACACAGGAGCACATAGATTGCTAGAGAATTATCTACTATATTCCATGTACTTTCCTAGCTTCCCTTATACCCCCCACACATGTGTTGCGTAGCTCGTTGCTCTCTGAGACTTAAATCTAGTCCTACTATACATATCCTTTGCGTTCGTGAGCGTGTGCTACTTATGTTTGTATGACAGTTGTTCGCAAAAATAAATCAGATCACACACCTTTTGTTTAAATGCAGCGGAGCTGGAGATGATACGGACACTCGCGGAGACATCATGATTCTTGGAGACCGGTGATCACTACGGTCTGTAGGTATGGGAATTAGATTATATTTATATTTATAGATATAAGGTAGTAGACCTTTATATTTATGGGTAAATCGTCTATGCGTAGCGAGTGTGACCAAAGATTCAGAAGTAAGTGTAGATGCATATTGTACATGTGCCATATATGACACGCAATGCATGAGGTTATATGCACTGTTATGTATAAGGAAGTCACGTAATATGCACATGTTAATATGCAAGTAATTACGTGTGATTGAAACTGTGGTCTTTTATAAAACCACCGGAAGGGTAAACAGTCTGACACGGAGACTAAAGACATACATACACTTGTGCCTGAATGTGGTTCGTGTGAGTACTCTTGGAAATATATAGTATATATGCACCTGTTTCAGAAAAGTTACTTTATTGCACTCCCATACACTGCACAAACGTCGAGTCTAGGCACCTCAAAAATTACAGCGTGTGGTACAATGCACAAGAGACGAACTGCATATGGCTTTCTAACACATGCAGACGTAATATATATTTCACCTGTACATCGAAAATAGTACATACTGGCTTCGAATAAAACATGTCCTAAAATCCAGTCACATATAGCATATATGCCCCTCACTATCACAGACATACAACACTATATACTATATACGGAGATCTGACTAGTGCTGCAGGTTCAAGATCATCGTTTTATACACATATATATCAAACACGCAGCTATATATTCTTTGCAGGAACCATACCAGCAAGATCCGCAAGGGATCGTAGTGCGGACAATCCTTGAGTATGATGCGATGAGGCCTCTGTATGATTTCTGTAACCATCTTGGATGGGCGTCGAACATTCATTCATAGAGTCCTCTTCATAATCCACTGAGTCAGCCACATCGTGAGGTTGTTTTCTTTTACACCCACGCACAGGTGAGCGCAATATTTCTGGATTGGAGTTCTCAAGGTATCCAAAGTGTTCAGTGTAATCCTTAGGTTCCCCACACCTTTCTCTATTGTTGGTTCTCTTCTCGAGTATGTCGGCATTGTCGGTATGACTGCTAGAACAGGTAAGCTGTGGTGGGTGTAACTGTGGAGAAAGAGGGCCAGAGTGCGAAGGCTGAGTGACCACCCCTCTTAGGAACCGTTCCTTTTCATGTCTGTATGTTCGTGAGGGTGAACACAATAATACCGAGCGGGGTGAAGAATAATGGTCTTTCGTAATTGAAGATAATCTTGGCACATCTTGGTTTAACGTGGCACGTGAGTTCGGCTCTCTTTCTCTGTCTAGGCATGCACTGTCTTGACTCAAGCTAAGTCCATCTTCACTACCAACAGCCACGTGAATATCATGCACGTGGTTATGTAGATCAGATGGTGTAGAGAATGTACGCCAACAGCCTGTGGAGTGGACGGAAAGGTATATATTCATTCTTGTAAAAGATCTATCATATCCGGAAACACAACATTGGCAGGGGATAAAAACAAAGCAGATGTGTTTTCAAACATGACAAACAAAATGTACACAATCAAACATAACTCTTTACAAAAACGTATATTCTGAAAGGAACCACAAAGTAAATATTTTATACATGTTCATGTAAAATAAATCAAATGGATAAATGGGTCACTAATTTGGAAACACTCCCTAGTAATATAAGCTTACAGTGCATCTCGTATTTGTATCCAAGTCAACCATGAAGATACATACATCTGTATGACTACTATGCCACGAAGCTACGAGTTTTGTACAACAAGCAGTAACCACATACTTGGAATCCAAGTTCGTTAAAAGGTGTACTCGAAAGTCTTACACACCAATACATTTCACACACATACACTTGCAGTAACTTGCACACATACTACATACAAACCCACACACACACACACATATATATATATGCATGTCCATAAATACAAATAAACCTAGGCGCGTGTTATAGAAGGTGTGGTCACGTATAGTATGCAACTTATAGTCCAATCATTATATGCACATGCGCTTCCTCGCATTCTCAAAATAAATAGGTTAGAAGCTGAAGAATTTTCTACGGATGTTCATCATTACTTATCCATGCCTACTATATTGCCACCATAAACATGTATGTACATACCTTGCCATTGGCACTGGAACATGTTCATTCCTTGCTATATTTGATTCTCATTCACCAATACTTCATCGTAAATGTGAAGAGCAAAGATGCATAACTGTTGTATTGCGCATAAGGTTTAGCACGCTTGCATTTGTCTTCTAAACACTGAATTTAGTGTTTGCTATTGTCTGCATGCGTATATATTTACACTTTTCACCGACAATGCGCTTTGACTTGCAATAAGGGCACTGGAATGTGTCCGCTCACTCTAGCGATATATGTTGGTGTCTAGAATGGGAACTGTTGCCTCCGACACAATTGGAAAGTTAGTACTAGCTCATGCCGTGTTCAACATATCCATGAACCAAAGGTAGTGAAACGGGGGCGGGGGACGTGTAGGCGATAGAATAAAACTTGAAAAGGGGGAGGAGGGAGTTGAATAATATATGTATATACAGTTTGCATTCGTGGTAAGCGTGCAATCGTCACACAGTCATACTGAGGGGACACTTTGAGAATACTCACATAGACATATACATTTTCTCTCCGTTCTTTCCTCTCACTCACTCACTCACTCACTTCATATCCTCCGCCTAGGCGACAAAGAGCATACATACATACACATACATGCATCCATTCATTCATTTATTCATACATAGATCGATACATACATACACATACACACACACGCACGCACATATACAAAACACGCACACACACACACAATGCACACATACAGACATACACATACACAAACACACACACATACACATACACACACGAAAATATATATCCGAACACAGGAAGTCCGTCCGTTCCCCGTTCACCAGGTTTTGGGGGGAGAGGGTCCGGTCGGTCGGACGGTCTGCTACATTTTGTGACTTTGGCCAGGAGTAGTATGGAGTAGTATAACTCGCATAGGATTGGCGAACAATTCCGAGTTGTTAAGGAGGTTGTTGGGGTGTCATTCTTTGTCAATTGAGAAGGCTGATACGAGGTCCTATTGGACGAAAGGAAGGAGTTCTAGTAGACAATTATAGAGGTATAGTCATTCATTGGCTCGTCTTTTGTCACCATTGATGTGATCGTGCTATGGGTGGATAAGGAAAGGCTTCAGCACTATTCATCGAAATACATTATTCATTTGTATTAGAATTCTATTCAAACAATAAAATAGACTTGATTCCGTCAATGAAGGGCTCAGACCTTTCTACTGGTTGTGAATAAAAGTTTATTCTGTAATATGAATAAATCCGTATTCTTGAGGTTCGCACCCGCCCCTAGAAAATAGCCTCTTTTTGTTGGGTGGCTCGTGGTTGGTAACGAACATACAATGGAAGTTGTTGCTCAAGCATCAATGTGTTTGTTTTTATGAGTAGCTACGTTATCTATGTATCTATGCATATATATGTGTTCAATAGGTGAGGTCTCTATATCGACTATGTCAATCGTATCCATGCACGAGTGAGGATATAGAGTGTCTGTGAATAGGTAGGTCTAGGCAGCATACATGGGTATCTATGCATGCGTGGGTATAAGGTCTATGAATAGGTCTCAGCAGAATCTATGTGTATCTATGCATATGGGTTTATATAAATCTGTGAATATGTAGGTCTCAGCAGCATCCATGTGTATCTATGCATAGAGGTGTATATAAGTCTGCAAATGTGTATATGTCTTTGTATCCATGCAACACACGCGAAAAAGAAATAAGTGCACCGCCGGTCGTACGACTTCTGACAATTCATACCTATACTGTTAGACAGAAGTTTGTGCGAATATATGTTCTTGTTAAAGACGGTTGTGTTCGTGTACTATGACAATCCTAAGTATGATAGTGTTTTCTACATACAGTACGGGTTCACAGGTTCATATATGAATGTTCCTGGAAGATATAAAAGCCAGCCATTGCAGAGTAAACGTATACATTTTTTCAAGCTATGAAAATAGTTCGAGGTCTATAATATTAGTGAATTAGTTTTGTACAAGAATGATATTAGACAAATGTGCAGCGTCGGTATTCGTATATACATCATGCATGTTATGATGGGCTGCTAGAGGCACATATCTGATGGTACGAACGTATACTTGGCATTTGCAAAGCATGGATATGTACGAAAGTCTAGGTAACATCGCTTATAGCGACAAATCAAGAGATGAGAGACATGTACCGCAGCAGATTCCATATTCTGTGAATGTTTAGGAAAACACAAGATGAACGCAGCCTGATGATAAATTGTTTAGACTCAAGAGTATGCAACTTCTACACGATATCACCACGTTACACACATCGTGGAAATAGTAATATAGTTTCATGTGGGCTAGCCAGAAAAGAGATGTGTGTCTCCCTGATCACAGCTATAATCAGCTTTAAACTAGAGAGTATTCACTACTTATAATGCAAAGCAGGCGGTTGAAGGTGCGACAATGAAGATTTTAAGACAATTAAAGAATGACGAATTCAAAATATATTGGAAAGACGTGGACGAAATGATATGTTTGAACCTACTCTAAACTACTTTACAGTATGAAACAACTCAAGCACTGCCCACATCCTTCTATATTCGGGTATGTCGTGTATTCAATCCCGTCTTGTGGCAACGAACTACTGCAATAGTACCATGTATTCAGTTGTAGTAAAATTGATAGATGCACATGTTTTTTCAAAACTTGAAAATGGAATTAATCTGTGGACAACTATATTGAAACTTTCGTTATGAAGAGGTCTACCTTCTTACCGCTTGGTCAGTGTCTTGTCCAAGCCTGCACGTCACATGACTTTTTGTTTACAACTATTCCTTCACTCTAAAATGTCCAAGCCTACACGTTATGACTTGTTGTTTACAACTATTCCATCACTCTGAAATGCTAGTCTGGTTGTATGAAGGAGTGGGCAATTTAATGATACAAAGAGTCATAAGTGACATAATGCGAAACATAAATCACATGGATCTGCGATTGCAATGATACAGATGACATGCATACGACGATATGATATTACAAAGCTTGTTTTGCACAATAGAGACTGCCACCAAATCTTCATAAAGTGAGATGTTGTTTACAACCAAAGAACGAGGGTATATAATTGATATAATCAAAATCATGTTGCACATCACATGCAGCGTGTGAACGTGAAACGTTGTGTGTGTGTGTATGTGTGTATGTACTTGTACGAAATATGCAATATCCAGTTCTATTTATAGATTTTTCATTTTTCAAGGGTTTGGATTCTAGTTATTTCTATTCGATATACAAACATACAACCTCCAATTAAAGTCTATATTTTAACCTCACCAGTTGCTCTGACTGCTCTTCATTCTTTAGAGCACTAGTTCGTTCTTGGGTTACTCAAAGAATCTACTCTGAAGTTTACTCTTCACAATCTCCAACTGTTTCAGTTGGTGCGTTATCAATACTCTGACAAACCTGTCGACTGGTGGAGTAGTATATTTACTCAATTCTGCGTATTTTATCTATCGCAGAAGTATACTATTTAAACCCTAAATTCTATTACGATGAAGCCCTTCACATTCACATATATATACACACACACTCACCCACCCACACACACACACATACACACGCACGCACGAACACACACACACACAAACACACACACTCACTCACGCACACGCACACACACTCACACACACATCAACATCGCATGCCCGTCTCTCACTGCTCTCATTCTCGATGTTCAGTCCAACTGTATCGGTAATTCAAGGAGGTAGTCGAGGTATTGGTGCTGCGTTCGTTCAAGGACTTCTTAGGTGTTCACCAAAGAATCATGTTATTGCTACCAGTAGGAATCCTTATTCTGCTGATTCACGGCTTCCCAAACTACGGCTAGAGGTAACTTTGTAACATGTGTTGTCTACTGTGTGCGGTGCAGTGCGTGTGCGAGTGTGTGAATGAATAGGCATGTATTAATAGGCATTGGTGTGCATGTTTGAGTATATATATATATATACATATATATGTATATACCCCATACATACACAGATTGAGAAAGAGAGAAAGAGTGAGAAAAACACGAACGGAGTGAAACCTTTTTTCATGCAGAATATGCAAAGAGTCCTCATATGCAAATGTTCGCATATTCAGTTCCCCGATCGACTTACGATTCTTCCATGTAATATATGGTGCGAGGATGAGATACAGGCCACAGCGGAGGCAGTCAAATCAAAATTCAAAAAGTTAAAAACTACCGTGTGTCTATGAGTCTTTTTCATACTAGATTCGTGTACCGCTGAATAGACATAATATTGAATGTGTATGCAATGTCGCTACTTAGATGGCATGTGAGTTATGATGTAGCATGTTGAATTGCACTTGGATTGCGTTGAGTTTTTTATTTCTGCATGGATACCATCAATCCATATCCCTGTTATTCACATCTTCAGCAATTACAGCACTCAAAATAGACGATGCAATAGAAGGCATACATGAGCTGAGAATTACAATATATTTCTAATGCAATACAGAGTTGATTTTCTTTTGAATTGCAGTGGCATTTTAAATTTAGAACAGAAAGGAGAGACCAACTTGAAGCAGGTTAACGAAGAGTCATTATTGGTAATTTTGAAACAATTGCTGTTGGTGTGTGGGTGTGCGCATGTATACATGAATGTATATGTGCTTATGGGCCCGGACGCGGACTGCAGTTTTGTGTTGACCAATGTGCGTGTAGTGTTCAGGGTTTAGAGCACTCAAACTACGTAAAAGGGGGGTGCAGTCGCACAGCTAGATCATCATACAAAGGTCTTTGCATGTATAATGCTACTATTCACTAGATAGAAAACACTGCTGTAGCAGCACGGCATATAATTATACTCTACTATGCATAAGTATTATTTGACATCATATATGCAGCAGTAAAAATGCCACTCGATGTAGAAAGTAGACAACATATATGTATAGAAACATAACTATATGTGCGCTTTGTATTCGACTGTCCATAGATTTACACAATTTCTGCAAGCCTATTTTGTATAATATAATGCCTATGAAAATAAAGAATACATACATGCGTATATGACACTTAACTATCCGCTTCTGTACATGTCCGGCTTCTTTGTATATACACGTGTTTACTGCATAGGCAGCGTATAGAACAAATGCTATGGGCCCCCTTCTGATGGTCAAGCACTTCAAAGATATGCTGTCGAAACAAGCTAGTGAGCACCAGGCATGTATGTATGAAGTTGTTGTGTAGTATGGTTTTCTATGCGAGTTAAACATGGTAATCTATACACATGTGTGTGGCGGATGTAAGCAGCTCGCTAGTTTGCATGCACTGTATTTCGAACAAGGTCTTGCGCGACACGCAGCCCACATATATGTTAAGGAGATTTAGTGAACATTTTTTATTCTGTGCGTGTGTTCAGAAAGAACATGATATATATATATACACTGTGTTTGTAACTGCTAAAGGAGATATGTACATTGTAATCAATTCAAGCAGTGCAGTGCACCATGTTTCTATTAGGTCGTAACTGGTGTGTATGAAGTTGTGTCGATAAGTGTACATATGAATGCACAATTGCATATACCTGTACTTTTTCACTCGCAAGTCCGCAACATACATATACATCCCTATGTTTACGAACAGTCCAAGTGAGTCGAGTGTTTGCGTAAACGAGTGGGGGTGAGTAACTTGAGTGGTATTATACTTTTACACTTGTAGGTGGGTATGTGCGAATTCTCATATTATGTACAGTATGTTGATAAATGCTGCAAAGAGTGATACAAAAACACTGTAATCATAATAAGCGAAATAGCACCATGTATGCAGTTGTTTGTGGTTGCTTTATCGCTTATACTGTACCCTAATGCTGCGAACACTGTGTAAACTTATGAACACTTGATTGTAGTTGGTTCGATTAACTGTAAAAATACTATCAAGATCGCTATCACTAGTAGAAAACTTTGAGTAGAAAAGTAAACTATATTTTTCGTTCATGACAAGCAGGATGCTACATTCAACAGTGTTGTGGTGAACATAAGTGCTCGAGTAGGCTCCATAAGCGATAATAGAAGTGGCGGTTGGTACGTGAAGTTATTTACTTGTAGTACACGTCTATGTGATGTATGCGTATAATGATATACGATGGAATGTATGTACGTATGTAGGCTCGCAAGTAGTGAGGTATGTAGGTACACGTTTATTGGTTTGGTCATGAGTATGCAACTTTATAGTATAGCTTGCATGTTTCTATGCAATCGTACACATTCCTACGCTAGATCACAGCCACTTGCACTCAGATGTCGTGTGTGAATGTATATGTAAGTGTAATGAAAGAGTACATATTTGTGTGTTCATTGGCTACATACATTAATATTCAACTGTATGTGCATAGATTATCTCATTGGCTTGAGAGCCTGTAAAAGACTATTCAGTTGAAATGCATGTATATAGGTTTACAATATTTGCTCCGTAGGTATGCGTATCGCTCATCGAAAGCTGCACAGAACATGATGACAAAAACGATGGCAATAGAATTGTACACAAAGAAAGTAATGCTACTTGTTCGAGTATCCGTTCGGTTTTATTTACCTATGTATGTATGCAAAGTGTGCATGTAGACGAGCAAGCAGATCAACATGTTCAATTGTGCGCACGTGTACTTGGAATATGCAAACAAAGTGTACGTCTGTGTAGGTAAGTGTCACCGTCATCATGGACGTAAATGCTACTGATAGTGCCGTTGTGTGTACGTATATATTTGTATAGCACAGAAATACAAAAGCCCTTGTTTATCGTGCTTGAATACGTAACTCTCTATATGAGTATAATTGTGAGTGTATCTATATGACCGCGTGTATATCTTCCATACACGTGTGCCTGTTCTGTTTTTGTTTGTATGCATTTATCCACACGTTCACACGACCTCTCATCGCCCACGTACACACTTGATGTTGTTACCAACACACACGTACGCGCATTACTGTGCAAACGTGAAAGTATTACATACACATGTACAAGTATGCACGTCAATGCGTGCTATTCACATATATTCGACTCTCACTCCAGGTACTGTGCGTGGGCTTACATCCTGGCACCGTGAACACTGATTTTTCTAAACGATATCATAAAAACTTGAAGCACACAATCTTCGATCCTGAGCAGGTGGTCGATTATTTTAATAACGTTTTGCATGGATTAAACATGGAAGACACGGGAAAGTTCTTGGACTTTAACGGGAAAGAAATTCCATGGTAGATACGCAAACACATATACGTGGAAAGACGTAAACCTACACGCAACAGGGTGCGCCCTCATTCTAATCCGCAGTCATATACGCATATACAATAATCTTCCACACCACGCACTATTCAAGGTTTCTGGATAGCAGCGAGGGAGAAAATCGGCTCGTGACCAGTATTGAGTAACCGTACATTTCTGATTCGAAATTTTTGTTCATTATTCACATATAATCAAGCACGTTCATAATTTGTTCTATACACCATCAAAAGTGAAAAGCATATAGCGAGCAGAACTTAACCAAATGAGATAATAAATGTCAAAATAACCATGGCACTGAATTTTAACTCATGATAAAACATATAAGTTCAATAAGTAGTTTAGTACCTGCACCATGCATGGGCTTCCAATTACAAGGCTCAGAACGTACACGTTTAACTACACCAAGTGTTGCACAGTTATATCGTGTGTGATGGATGGGCTTCGAGATACATACGACACATTGGCCATGCTAAACTCACCATGGTTGGCAAGATATTACTCACGTACCTAATGTCCATGGATACTTATCAACACAAACATCACACTGCAAAGTACAAGGTTATACTCAGTGGATGTCCGTGAACCATTATGAGCCTTATAAATAGTATACTATTTGTGTTAAATCTGGCAGTACGTAAATATGGCCGTCAAAGTAATATTATACAAATAAAATTACTACTGTTGCTAGTAGAGTACGAACAGGGTCATCTTACTGCACCGTGACTAGTTTAACACCTTATACAGTATTAGTGATTTCGAGAAGAACTCGACGTGTCACATATATTTTCCTTCGACGTTGTATTTCATGCGAGTCATCGATTGTAAGAATGTGCGGAATTCAACCTGTAGTTCGTTTCTTTTAGTCTAGTGCACGGACAACTAGATCAAATTTGCTTGCAAACACATGTAAACACACGCACTGCATACACATACACACTGCGTAGTATACGCGTACACCAACATAATTGATAAATGATGAAACATGAGAAAGAAGCAATATTAGTCACTACTGAGGTACTCTTATCAGTATCTGACTAATATCACATAACATGATATATTTGTAGAGAAACGAGGATTGTTTATGCGGACATTATCTGAGCACGAAAAGGAAGATGATTCCCATTCAACGTACACATTGTTATCGTATGTCCTGTATTACTGATTTTTTGTATTGTGTTGTGTATACAAGTCTTATACATGCAAGTCCTATTTATTTGTATTTGTCTGTCTGTAAGAGCATCGATTTTTCTCTGTGGGTGCGAATGTGTGTATATACGTGCACGTATGCGTTTGCGTGTAAGTGAATCTCGCACTATAGGGCTGTTGGAGCGATTATGCGGGTGGATGCGAGAGTGTACATGCATGTCAGACAGATAGTCTTTTCTCTTGTGTATGTAAGTGAGTGTGTGTGTATGTGCATGTGTGTGTGTGTGTGTTTGTGTGTACCTCACACGCACGTGGACCTGCCAATGACATGACACCATACACACACATACATATCCATACATACATACATACACACACATACATACATACCCACACATTCATACATACCCACACATTCATACATACATACACATACTTAGCGGGAGAGACCCTCTCTCTGCATTAACAATGATTCCCCCGAGAGCCCTTATCCCGCACCCCGTACACAAACATGTTCTTGTTACTGTCGACGGCGACCGTTTCCGTGTGTTTAATATTGCAGATAGTACACACATAACGCCAACATTCCAATCGTGCCTTCAAAAAGCTGATGAAAATGTGAACGATGAGATCGAGAAAAAACATCCGGAACAGAAGAAAGCCCCTGTTATTATACAGGGTGTGTTCAGTCATAATGGAAATGAATTCTGTTTGGTTACGGCTGACAAGGTGGTGAGATTCTTTGATACGACTTCGTGGGAACAAACTGCCTACACGTAAGTATAAGCGCGTGTTGAGTACGTAGATGTGGTTAGGTATATTTCTGTGTATATGTTAAGTATACAAGTATCAAGCCTGCCATGAGAGAAAAGAACAGTAGATGAAAATATCATTCTCAGCAAGGCAATTCTCTATATTTTACATCGTGTGCTCACTCAAAATGTGACTGAGATCTGTTGGTGACTATAGCCAAGTGTTGCGATATGTTTTGTTGCAACCACATAGGGCCACGCTAAGTTCATACGCGTACTCTGTATGTATATCCGTATACATATCTATCTATGCATGTGTCGATGCATACGTGTTTGTTAGAGTGTATGCACACCGCTGATTCAAGTATAGATAAGTCTGAAATAATATATATATATGTATTACTTGCAATGTACTTTATGTGTTTTTCGTTCTTGATTAACGAAAACATCCTTGACAAATGCTTTCGCAGAAGTTAATCTTTCATAAATCCAAGAATTTCACCTCTGACAATTAAATATTAATGTCCCCAACTATCCCTATTAATCATTATCTCGATCCTAGAAACCAACAAAATAAGATCGTGATCCTATTCCATTATTCCATGCTGCAATATTCAAGCAAAAGCCTGCTTTAAACACTCTAATTTTCTCACAGTAAAAGTCCCAAACCCTGTACACACTCAATTAAGAGCACGCATAGTTGCATATTGCATATTACATCTTTGTTCATATACGATGCGTCATTCGTGCTGTGAAGACAATGAAAACTTTTACAAAGAATGTATCAATTGAAACAGTGGTCAATTGTGAAGGGCGATATATATATTTCGTCACATGCAAATCCTATGTGTACAATTACACGTACATATTTACAAACTTTGCTATCGATTTCGTATCGTGTAGACAAGCGGAAAAGCGTCCCACGTGCGTATCTTATCTTCGCGACGACAGCGGTGTGGTTGTGGCAGATCGAGAGGGTGATGTATACTTCATTTCAAACAAGAACGGGGTTTGTTCATCTGAGCTACGAGTTGAGAGTTTGGCCTTAATCTTTGACGTGGTAAGTGGACTATGCAGGATTTAAATCATATGTATGCATGCAACTATTAACATTCATATATTCAATCTTCGCAAGAGGTGCCGCTACACCTGTTACGGTATATCGAGTTACATCTAGAAGTCAAAGCACTGCCTTTGAACGTACTCTTACATATATACTTAAATTCACCCCCCATCCCCAGGTGCCAACATTAGACAGTAAATTCTTAATTACAGCGGATCGCAATGGTAAGTTGCGCGTGAGTCATAATCCCAATGGTTACAACATCTTTGGATTCTGTCTAGGACACTCGAACCTCATAACGAAGGTTCTGTGCGTGTCCCCCTCACTGGTTGTAAGTGCGTCTGCTGATGGCACTGTTAAGGTTTGGGATTACCTTAAGGGGTTAATTGTTGGTTGCACGTCTAAACTTGATGCTGGTACGTGTGCGACAATAGGGTGTATATTGTATGCTTAGTTGTTGTATGCATGCACATATATAAACAGTGAGTTTGCATTTCTGGGTCATATGAAGACGAAGTTATATGTGTCTACCTTGCTTGATGCTAAAGTACACGTTCTTTAAATTGAATGTAGCTGGATTGCACAAGTGTCTATATATAACCAACAATATTGACATGTAAAACAGACCGAATTTTCTACTATGCGTCTCCTTTACCTTCTATAAATTTCAGAGGCGCGCACCCCTCCTAACCCGTGTACAATCTCTCACGCAGTTGTTGTCAACGTGTTGCAAACATTAGCTCTTAATGTACAGATACATACATATACTCTCACTCACATATGCCGGCTTATTTATATACACATTCCTTAGACTTCAAGAACAAGGGTATTGTAAATGGAGTGGTATTTTCCGACGGCATCATCGCGTTTTCCTTAGAAGGTAGGAAACAAGTCTACTTTACTAACATGTCTGATGATGGATCTCTCTCTTCCATGACGTCGATTGAGACTGCTGGCGATGTACACGGACTCGTATTTGACAATCTTAATAGACTGTGGATCACTCACGCTACATACGGTATTTGTATATGTATGCGTTAATGTAAGTTTGTGTGTTTAAATGTATGTCTTGCATATATGTATGTATGTGTAGAATACTCATTTACATTGGAACGTATGTGTGTACCACACCTGTTCTTTCGTTCAGTATAGTCATTTTTCAAAGTGTCTTATCTGAAATTTTTTGTCCTACTAAGGTTCGCCGGTCAGTGTCGCTCTTAAGGGGACCGATGGATACGCTTTGCTATCCGAGAAGGACACCGACCTCCTTGCGTCTGTGAAGTCCATTAACGATAATATCGTGTTTGGAGGTGTGTATCCACGTACATACATGCATGTACAAAGCGTGCATTTGTATAGTAATGCAGCATTATGTAGTTTTGTACTAATCATTAGAATCACTCTATACTAGATGTACGTGACAGGGTTCCTACTTGGGGATCATACATACACCCTGACCCAGAGCACTCAAAGGGACGCACAACCGCCGACTACTATGAGAAGAAAGCACTTCGCGTTGAAAGCAACAAGGTGTGTAGTTGTGTGCTTAGACCTTGCGTGTGTGCACGTATGATAAGCGTATGCATACGTAGATGCTTACATATATACCTACACTCCTATACGCGAATGTATAAAATATATTAAGAAAGCAGTTCGTGTTGAAAGCAGCAAGGTGTGCAGTTGTGTGCTTAGAGCTTGCGTATGTGCACGTATGATAAGTGTATCATACGTAGATACATGCATATATAAGTAGATCACTCCTATGTGTGAATTGTATAAAAATATTGGCATTACGAAATATACGTACTTCTGTACTATGTAATACGTGTATGTGGATACACACCCGCGCTGACTATAAATTTTTACTTACTCGCAAGATAGAAACGTGAATAAAACAGTTTTAATAGAGAAATTTACATAGAAACATGCACATACATGAGACGAATCCAAATAGCTATGAAAACTGAACGCGCCTGAAGTGCAAGAACATGCCTTACCGTATACGAATGTTTATATCTAAATGGGTGTGTACATGCAGAAAGATCAAGATTGACCCATTCTCACATAATACATATTTGTACGCTTGTCAGGCCAAAAAGGCTACCAAGGCAGAAAGAAAAGCAGCTAAGCGCACAGAGAGGGGAAGTACAGAGGAAGCCGAGTCTACCAAGAAATTAAAGGAGGACAACAACGAGAGCTGAAGGTTTATGCACTCACACACATGTTCATAAACATACAAGCGCGCATGTGCTAGATTTGCACTTGATATATTAGAATACATAGCAATAAAACTTCTTCCCATATATATATATTTATTACTGTGTCATCTACTATTCAGGTGATGTAATATACGTACAAGAACGTGTATGCGTACATGTGTCACATCTGTCGAGAATTCTCGAGTACACAAATCCCCTTCCTTCCTTCTCGCTCCACCTTGAATGCACCCGTACTGTACGAGAAGTCTCTTCGCACATATGCAGAAGTATGTGTACGCACATGTACATGAAGAGGATCGATCATAGGAAAGAGAATCACAATTTGCACAAACAATCACAGGAATCTGTGTATATCAGGTTGGACAAAATTGTTTTGGTCTAGATCGAACAGACGCAAGGTAAACAACAATAGGTGGAAGTGATATGCTGTGACGTTGGTATAGACAAAGACAAACATCTAGATGCGTAGATCCGTAGTAGACCCGCACGCAAAAATTTCAATATTTTGCTTGACTGCGTTTGTATCCATTCATACAATGTATATAGTGAGGATGTGGGGTAATTTTATACTGATTCTGACACACGCACAAAGTGCTCTTGCACTCTCCTTTATTCTTGTGAATTGAAAATTTGCCAGGACCGATATATAAGATCCAACTCTGCCTATGCCTAAACTCTAAACCCTAAACTCAACGTATACGTGCATAGTGTTCTGCTGCTGTAATATTGACTACATACTGTTATAAGTACGCAATGGAGATGGGAGGGGGGTACCACACATGAGAGGATGCATGCTAAACTATGAACATTGCGAAGGAAACCAGTGAGAACGAAATGAGAATGTAAGTGTTTAGGGGAGGTACGATGATGAAAGCAGAATTGAAGTAATTGTGACAGCACAAAATACAAACACATACACGCACGCGAGCGGAAGAGTGAAGTAGTTGATTAAAAGTAGCAAAGGGTACCGGTAACGAGACAAACAAGGGAAATTGAGACTTTGGGCATAGATAGAGATCGTAATGTACCAAACTATACACACAGCCCAACTCAGGTTGAAACAACCCATCTTGAAGGTACCCTTGGGCCCCATGCTGCGAGTGAGAGACGCTAAGAAATTGAAGTGAGACGATTGAAAGGTGTGGGTGGGTTGGAATGGGTGTGCTTATGTTAATCCTGTGTGTTGTACGACAAATTCCTTGCAAGTGTAAACTGGTACCACATAGCACCCAGTTCAACGGACTGTTAGGTATTAACCACAAGCAAATTCCCAATCTTGGAGGGATGAGAACGAAAGCAAAAAAGGCACTATAGAACAGGACATTTTCTGTAGAAACAGCGTTATGTATACCGCTATACTTGGAATCACTCCCATTTACAGAGCATGTTGCATTATTATTTGTAGCTTTACATCATGTAATGCTGTATGTTGTGCAAGCATGAACAGTAGTATGTTTGTGTGTTGCGACACATTGCAATACATCTATTGGTATCAGTTGCGCTGGTTTGTGTGCGCTGCAAGTATACAGGAGGTACCGAAAACTTCGACGTTCTTTAGTTTGTGAGCAAATTCAATTTTGTACGTGAGGAGCATATATTTATTGGTTCAGAACCCGCAATTCCGATATAATTTCATCTTCGCTTTTCGGCGTAAGCATTTTAATATGACCATCACAAAAATGAATAATGATAGAGAGTAATGATATAAGAGTGGCGAGCTCTCGCCGTTCGTGCGTGTATATTAAGAGGTGAATGTGATGCGGTGTATGCATGTTACAATAAATGTTACAATAAGATTGTGGCGAGCTCTCGCTGTATGTGTGTATATAGTAAGAGGTGAATGTGATGCGGTGTATGTACGTTATAATAATTGTGGCGAGCTCTCATTGTGCGTGTGTGTATATCAAGAGGTGAATGTGATACGGTGTAAGTATGCTTATGTGAAATGAGTAATGATATAAGGTAATATACATAAAGACAATGGTGAGTCGTGATGTGTTTGTATGTGGTTGGGTGTTGTGTGTATGTTACAAGATGTGATTGATGGTGATGGACTCTGGGCTCCCGGCTCTCCCTGTATGTGTATATTTCTATAAGAGCTGCGAGTAATTCCTTATATCAGTAAGTCTTGATAGGAGCATAAAAAAACGAAATAACAACATCCTACAGCGGAGTTTCTTTTTTTAACGATTTCATGCTAAACAGACAATGAATGTAGACTTCACTCTCTTGATGCTTTTATTATGTTGTAGAATGACAAGAGTGGCAACAGCAGAAGAGAAGCATCTAAAGATATGCACTGAATAACTCATCTCATGATGTATCGTGTATCGTGTAATATGTAATATGTAGTATGTAACATGTAATATGTATATACCGTTTTAAAACAATGTAATATGTTTGACGAGTACTTACGTAATTTTTATACCTTGGAAGAGTAACCACTCTTTGAATAGAAAGTAAATGATTAATTTACACATTTATTATTTATATTATTATTCAAAACCCACTTCCTCCCACGGATTCCAGGACCAAAGAAACTCGTACAATATTTTAAATCGTATTTATTCAGAATAATAATAATTAATTCAAGAGAAACTCGAGACCGCAAAAGCGCGGGTGATTCGGTATGTTGGGTTTGCGTTGGTTGGGAACACCCCGCGCGCTCCTCGAGGGGTGGGTGGGGTGCGGGGGGAAGTTTTTCTTTCTTTTTTTTTTTTTGGTTGCTAATTTTTTTCTTCGTAATTTTTTCTTTTCTTTTTTTTTTTGGATTTTTTGGTTGGCCCCTCTCTTTTTTTTTTTTTTTCTTCTTCCCAGAACACTGCCCTCCACAGCCGAACCGCCAGCCCGCCCCGCCCGCCTGCCACGGACGGACGGACGGACAGACGGACGGACGGACGGACGGACAGACAGACAGACAGACAACCAAAGACTCGCCCCCGTCCGTAACACAAAAACTTTCGCTCACTACCCGTATACACCCACACCCACACCTACCCACACACACACACACACAACACACACACATACATATTTATATACATATACACACATAACACACAACCACCCGCCCACCCACCCACCCACCCACACACACACACACACACACACACACACACACACACACACATATTTACAGATACTCACACATACTCACACATACACACATACTCACTCACACTCACACTCACTCACACTCACTCACTCATACACAAACACACATAATACGCTCTCTTTCCTAATATATAATATACCCATTTATGTATATATATATACGATAGACTAGCGTATCACTACATGACCAACGACAAACTCACTCAGCACGACAACGTGTTGAACTTTAAGGTTAGTTAGATTGGTACCGCCAATGAATCGCCTAGTAATCTACCAACCTACCCAACTCACTATACTTTCATTTATTTCTTCACCTTGATCATGCACGGGCCATGCGTGTGTGTGTTCTAAAGTTCATTCCATCCTCAGTTCATGAAAGTATATACACTTTAGAAACGAGTAATCGTCCTGTATAAGCGCTCACAAGCAGCTTATATATATATACTTTCGTTCGTATATAACGGGGGGATATGCCCACGCCAGATACAAAACAATGACCAGCGTCAGACAGAATTTGGATGGCTACCCACTCCAAAATACTTTCAACCACAGAATCAAGGTCGGCTTTGGTGGGAGGAACACGGGAAAAGACAAGATTATGTCGGACTCTATGGCCAACTGTGACACCTCTGAGGATATGAACTGCACAAACTCTATATCCGAATTGCCTCGTGACTTCCATGACTTGACTCCAAAAGGAAATAATGCAACATGGTTTGAGGAGATGATAAATCGCGTCGAAAACACGTACGTGTACATCAAGGACAGGTCTGGGTACTATGTGATGATCAACAAAAATGTATGTGACATCGGATTGACTTGAAACTACCATAAGTTTTACGCATGCGTATACGTGTAAGTGTGTATGAGCGTGAGTATGTGATTGTATATAATATATATATACATATATATATATATGTACGTTTCTTCGTTTCTTCGTTTCTTCGTTCGTTCGTTCGTTAATTCATTCACGCGTGCTTGCATGAACCTGTCTATTTGATACACTTTATATACTTGTCTGTATTGTACTAAATATCTAGGGATGCGACACAAGTTCTGATTGAATAATAGAAAATGAACACTTTTCCTCTCAATTGTTGATCTTCGTATGAACACAATTGATGCAGTTTATGGAACGAAAGGTTGTATTGATTTCTAATATCTTGATTTCAAATCTACGAAGTCCTCACTTCTCCTTGTGTATGTGCTTCTTGTATATTTCTTTAGTTTGCAGAGAAATTTCAAATAAGAGGTGATTGCAAGGGCAAATCGGATAAGGATTTCTTGCCCGAAGCAGTTTGCAAGCAACTCATGATCAATGACCAGGGTGTAATGCAATCTGGAGAGGATCACGAGGTATACAAACACTCCTAGAAACTTTTGTGAATCGCACATCTATTTTCGTTCACTTGCTTGGTTGCTAATCCTTCTAGACACCTTACGAGTACGAAACAAGCTTACAGTCGCCCTTGCACTAACAACCACACGCGTATTCAATTCCACGCTCACACTATAGATTTTAGAGGAAGTGCCATTTCCAGGTCAAGGCTGTCGTACGTTCATGTCTTGGAAATTTCCACTGTATGGACCAGATGGTATGGCGAGAGCAATGGGCGGCATTTCCATAGAACTCTCAATGATGGAGTTTATGCGTATGAAAACGTATGTGCTTTTGAGTGTTTGCTTGTACTTTGTGTATAAGTGGGAATATATGTTATGTGCGAGCGTACTTGTGGAACCTGGTTATTGAATGTATAGTGATTGTTCTACATTGTGTGTCGAGGGCAAAAACGGGTTGTATTCTGTAGAAGGTTTCAGTTCTGTACAGTATTTGTGCAATGGCGTATTTACTGTGTAATTTTGTGTGTTATGTTCATATATGTATGAATATGAATGGTAAATGGAAGTACATACTGACAACGTTTGTTAAGATACGGTGCTCTGTCAATACAATTGTGTTCATTGACGATTTCATTTTGTTCGTGCGTACGGTAACATTTACATTTCTATACCCCTTTTTCATTTTTGCGTACATTGACACACACGCACAGGCTCACGTGTACGCACTCATATACGTTCACAGTCTCAAGACACACATACTAACAATCACAGGAACTACATGCAAGGGATCATCAAGTCCGCGGTAGAGTCAGAGTACCATATTGAATGGCCTCTTGGGTTATCCATGCCCAGTATACATAAAAGACCTACAGACGACGAATACACCTCTATACTGGACATTTCCGACATCAAAACGGACGAAATGGACTCAACTGGTAGTAAAAACGATAAGTTTTATGATGTAAGTGATGAGAGAAGCAGTGATGAAGGCACGGGAAAACGTCTGCATGAAAGTCATGAAGAGTTTATAAGTGAACGTACTCGTAGGCGAAGAAGGGAGAGTGGAGGCATTGGTTGTAGTTTAGTGGAAATTGATGAGCCATTGGGTAAGAAGAAGTTGCGTAGGATGAGTAGTACTGGGAGAAGGCAAGGCAGCAACAGCGGTAGTGATTCGTTACCAATGTATGTATCTGTATATGTCTATATGCATATGTAATGTAAATTCATATGCGTGTGTATTTTTATATTCGTTCGAGGACTGTGGACGCGAGTCGCAATAGTTGGTAGAGAGACTAGTGGACGACTCATTGTATTCGAGATCTAGCCATAGTTATGCTGAAGAAAAGGCAGTACAATATAGGCGCTTCTTTACCAGTATGTGTATAGGTACGTGTATATCGTACTTGTTTGACTATGGCTTCTTGGTGCACGGTTGTTGGTGAATTTGGAGTGCAGTGCTGACTTATAATGGAGTCGTACTGAAGATACGAGAAGGATATGGTAAGGAAGTTTGTGCGGTCGTTACTGAAGAACGTACTTATCACATTCAAGAGTGTTGCACTGCTTGTATATTAGTTTAGTTTCACTACAAGTTACTATGTTGCCTGTATCAAATATGTGAAAGACCAGCATTTTCATGAACATGCCACGCACTTATACACAATTATACTCTCTTATCACATACACATACACATACACATACACATACACATGCATGCCCATATGTGTAGTGGTATACTAGAAGGGTCTATTACGGAGAGTAAACATTTCGTCTGCGTGAAAGATGTGAATGGTAGCATCGTCACAAGTAGTAAAGGGTATAAGGATTTCCAGGATGATCTTGCGCCCGAAAAGGAGAGCATGAATGTTGTAAGTTTATAATTGTGTTAGTATTCGTTACTGCGGATAGCACGCGATTAATATATCAGTAAATGTTTGTCGTTTAGTATACTTGTGTTTTGTTTCTGGATATGTCGATGCTTACTTGTTTTGAATGTTTTGCCCACAGAATTTGCGTACATACATCCAGATTCATCGCCATTAATGTACAGCCACTATGTTAACCATTGATATGTTTACTAGTGTACATACGCTTACCGCAAAAAGAGGAAACACTAATGTTCTAACGCGAATATACCTCCACAAATTGCAGCTTTCCATGTCAGAAAAAACTGTTTTGCGCGATGGAGGCTACCTCGAAGATGACGAAGTTCAAGTCATGAAAGACGGGACATTTAGATGGCTACATGCGTATTATTTCTTACTGAACGGGAACCATTTACACAATCTGACGGGTGAGAACATTGACGTGTATGGAGATGCCAAGTTTGTGTGTTGTGTGAAGAGTGATATCACCAGTACCAAACCAAGGATCGATCAACAGAGAGATGTGATACAGGCCATGCTGGAGTGGTGGAAGGCTTTCTTAGAGCCTGAAGAGGTATTGATTTTTTTATGTTTGTGTTTGTTTTACAAGTTCAATATAAAGACGCACGGCATATATGTACGTCCATTCACTACACTTAACACACACACAGAGGCATGCATACATGTGCAGGCGATGCATAGTCTAGCTTTCTATGATCAGATCCAAGAATTCTATCAAAAACCAATAGTGTATGACTAGAATTATCACAAGACGGATATCAATAATACTCAGGGCACTTGATGCATTCTTCCCACATTCTTACCAAATCAAAACAACACATCCATCCGTAGTATATACACACTTGTCAATACAAGATACTGGCACACAAAAATCATTAACACTACTAACACAAATCACATCAACTTATATTGAACAACGCTATCCCAAAAGGTCCCGAGCACGAAAGCTTCACTGGTATCTATAGAGAACTTCATATGGGATGGAGAGCAAAACACGAACCGAACACCAGTACATTTCCCACTAGCACGGGGAGGAAGCTATGGCTCTCATGCTGTCCGTGGGCGTCGCCCGAAAAATGTTACTGAAGGAGAGGTCCCTGAATCTTTGAACGCACATATTCCTACTGCAAGCATTGACGCAAACATGTGCGCGAATAGTAGTCAAAGTAAAAACATCCATAGCAACCATAGTGGCGAGGTTTTTGAATATGATGAATATAGAGAGAGACGTGTTGGGTCGCTGGGTAGGAGGAAACACGCTTTCGACCAGTTAGCGAATATTCATGAACATCAGAGGATGGTGAGTAGAACATCTCTTGAGAATGTGTTTACAGATGCTGTTGATGACGTTGATACACGTGTAGATGGTATTATAGCTCGTAATTTAAGCGACAATGCCTACCCACACGACAATGTAAACGACAACTATAACTTTGGTAGCTTACATACGGCTAGTCAGGCTGGGCGTATGTCTATGAGTGGGGAGACAAATGTAGATGTGGATGGACGATCGAGTTCATCGGATATACTCTCTCCTATTATGCGTGAAGATGGGGGTGTGCAAAATCCAAGGGTCGCTGTCAAGCAAGTGTCTTTCCCTGCAACCCTCGCTTTCGACCGACATGAGGGTGCGAAGACCGACCTCGCCCAATCGAGATACAAAGGCCAAAACCAGGGGTATATAAATACGAAAACGTACACTTCGACGAACCCACGCCAACACTCACGATCCGGACGAAACAGCGCAGAGTCTACTCGAACAACACTCTCACAGTTGGAAGGGGAAGATAAAAGCAGTGTGAGCGGAGTGGGGGGTGTATTTATGAGTGTGGGTGGGGATTATTGTGGGGGTTTGGTTCGTAATAATATGAGTATGGGTGGAAGTATGAATATAGACCCTCATCAACATCAATATCAGTATCAAAACAAACGTCGTGAATCTTCGTTACAATTTTCTGAACCGTTAGTAGATGTTGATGGAGTTGCGTGTATAAGAGATCTACGCGATGAGTGGACAAAAAGTAGTGGTAGATCTAGCAATGGGAATCAACCACAGCATTCTTATGCTCATCCTGATCATCTTGATGAGAGTGGGAGTGTGAAGAATAATAATAATATGAGTGAGTCTAGCTATTTGCGTGCACAGTCTCACACACAAATGCGGTCACACAGACCAGGGTACAATGAACTTCAAGGTTATGAAAGGCACGATAGCTTCAACCGCATCAATAGTATGGGTACTCCCACGAACGAGAACACCCTGTACCACAACGATGTAAATGTGAATGTGCATCGCCGCATTAGTAGTACTCAGATAAGTAATAGCATGAAGGCGAGCATAAATCACCCTTCTGTCGCACACAGGCAACGCTCGATGACTATGCCAGTACAAGACTACATCCAAATTCAAAATCGTGGCCAAGGCATGGGCCCGCATGGGTCTTCGGCTCTTGTGGAGGGAAGTCGGACGGAACATAATGGTATGAGTGATGTCGGATTCATGGGGCATATGAGCTCGTCTCTCTACCATTCAAAACGTGGACTGAGGCATAGCCAGGAATATCAACAAAACCGACAAACTCAAGGCCAACATTTTGATCATATCCGTCAAAGTATTGAGCATCGATCATCATATTCGCATTATGGAAATGCGAATGGGCTTGTAATCGGTACAAATATAGAGGCCAATTCAAACATTAGTAGAGACGATGTGCTTGGAGGGACTGATGTTTCGAGTATGCGAACAAATAAAATCGCACAGTCACATCATACACCCCAACAGCAAGCTGGTAGAAAGCTGACCGGGGTAAATTCCCTGGATGTGACCCGAGGGAAAGTTAAGCGACCAGAGACACTGAAGCAGTTTGTCGCTTTTGCGGAAAGTATTGCGGTATGTCGACACACTATATTTGTACTTGGTACATGTGTAAGTGCGGTGGTTTGTTTCTTTGGGCATGAAAGTGGGTAGGAAGGTGTCGAGTGTGAACTCCCGGAATGTTGCAAATGGGATCAAACAGCCAGATACACTCTAATAATGACACATTTATTGAGTATATGTCTGTGTGTCTGATTCACGTAAATATGATGTATGCATAAATGAAGGAAAAGTTTTGTTTGCATATGTGTTTACAAGTGCGCATACTGATAAATACGCGATTAGTTTCTGGAATTCGCGTACTTGAAATGTCCACAAGCAATATATTTAATTTGAATTAATTATGTACACTCTCTCACACACATGAGCTCACTTATAGTACTAATAATATTTACACTTAGGTCCCGCTAACCAAAGAAGATCTGACTCTTGCAATAGAAAAGTCCCACCAATTCAACACTGAAAACGTCTTTACACATCGGTTCAACTCTGGTATCCGCCGTATCCAGGGAGACACGCCGGACTCCCTACGTGGACAGTTTAATTTATTCCAGCAATCACTCGCACACGAAGCAAAAGACAGTAATGTGTCCAGTGATATAATTAGTTCGGGTACAGCACAAACATGGTTTGCCAAGTATCTACCCCAAATTCAGCCACCGGGTTTGGCCAGTCGGGGGAATAAGGGCAAAAAGAGAAAATAGTGCTTACGCTAATAACGTACGCCTACACCTATGATATACATATGGTTCATAAGTACGCCTGAGCATAAGCTACTTATACACTCACACAAAAGCGATACATGCAATTGCAAGTGAGTGTCAGGTATAGTTAATTTTGAGATGAATATAACTGAAAAGTGTACACTTTCGACCCACTCATTGTTCATTCACTATAATAAAGTAATCCTTGCGCAAACATTCCGTAGGCCTTCCGTTATGGATATTATTGCCAAGTTTTCAACTGCTAAAAGTGTTGTACACATTCGTTTCGCCATGCTACTTTATAAATTACACGAAACCATATGCTAATATGAGGAAATTGGGCTGTATGCTCATTTAAGATGTACACACTCCTACTGCCGTTTTATTCTGTGAACTATTGTTATCTATATGTACTGTATCATAATGTGCACATACTCTGATATAGTTCCCTCTTCCCTGCGCCCTTCCCCTAATCCATCTACGTGAAATGTTACTCACATATTATAACAAATCCATACTGTATGCCGACCTCAGGTCCATTCTCATAATATTTGGCCATTCTTAATTGTCCATCTCTTGCTGACAATTCCTTCCGTTTCGTTTCCGTACCATTTTATCTCCAGATAGATAGAGCCAATTCAGTGTCTCGATAAAATTGGACTTTAACTTTGAAGGACTGAGCCAATTTCAAAAGGCAAGAACATTTCTTGGCTAATTGCATCTCCAATTTTGTCAGTGATTCTCGTTTGGATGCACTTGATTGTTGAGAAGTACGTTTTCGATACATTTTAATTCGAAACATACGAAGATTTGCGTGCCTGTAGCTCGATTTGATTTCATTTGACTGATGAGCAACTGCTTTCACCGCAACAGAAAAATCAAGAAACATTAATAGAATGATTAAAATGCTAGATAAAATACTGAGTGCAACCAAAGGTCACAAAACCATAAAACCTTGTGAACGATATATCTTCGATCAGTCTTCTGTCGTGGTAATTTTGCTGCTTCCTATATCTGATCTATCACAGGGTCGTCTGTGAACATCTTAGGAATTAGCTCGTACAGTTCTTTGAGTTGTCAACGATTTCTTTCACCTTCACACAGTAGAAATTTGAAATTAGTTAAGAATGAATCATGGCGGTTGTAGCGCAATTGGGTAACCGGTTTGTCACACGCCCATACCAACTACCATCCGCCAACCTTTTTGATTTTTGCTTGCACTTGACTACAAGGTTTGATGTAGGATCGACGAAATTCAAGTTCAAATTAGTTTTGGTAGCTGATTACAATCGAGTCGATTTGACTTGCCTTTGGTAAACACTGCTTTGCGGTCTTGATGGATATTCCTTCTTATGCAACGTGAATACACAAAGTCAGAGAAAATAAAAATCGTTTTGTTATACTGTAAATTTGGTGAACACGATTACAATTTGGAAATGGATAGTTTTTACGTGTGATATTACATATTTTAATCAATGAATGAGAATATATATATGTGCTATGTAAGTCTTGGCTTTCCCCTGCCTTTGTAAGAAAGAAATTCGATGTCGCACTGCGGTTCCACGTGCACCACCGATACACTTTACCGCCACGAGTACAACATTCGCCCACGGTATTGTTATAATCATCTGAACGTGTACATATTACATTTTCAAAATGTTGATGATATATAAATATACAACACACTGTGCAGAGAATTGTTCGTAGCGCCATTGTTATACACACGTATACGGCAGCCAATACATGGGCATGTGCATACAAAGAAACCAATAGCTCCTCGTTTGTATACACTAAAACATATAAAGGCTCCACACATATATCCAGTCATATATATCGGGCAAGGTAATGTTAGAGTATATGAAAATGCCCACCATACGCGATATGACTGAGTACTTGAATCAACATATATTGCGGTCACTTCGTAGGGCTCGTTGCTACATAAAATATTTGTGGTATGTGTGTGTATCCCTACATGTGCATACGTGTTTGTATATACTTATGACGGAACATCGAAAAGGAGACCCGGATAAACTTTTCGAAACGGGCGTTCGGGATCAACTGTATGATTTGCAGTGGACTTGTAGATATACCGAGTTGTTTTACTCGACCTTGCCTGCGGATATTGTGTTTATGTACAAAAGGAGGGAATGAGTAATGCATTAGAAAAAACATGTATCAGCTATATAGGATTGTGTATCTACTCACACCTTGAGTCTAAACTTGTATCCTTCTTCGTAAGTAAGATTCTTCGCGAACACGATTTCAGTAGTAAAAGAAGTAGGAAATGTTCACAGGATGTTTACCTAAAATACTTGCAAATTTTCTTGGCACATGACGCACAGGACAGGACATTCTGCATTTGTGATAATTCGGCAAACTCAAATATACATATGAAAAACAAAATACGCATGTAGAGAAACTAGATACACATACCTGACGCTGGCGAGCGAGATCGAGAATGGGATACTCTTTTCTTTCTCGATGAAGAATCCTTTCTATCAGGACTGTCGTCACCATTGGCCATCGCAGTTGGTGAAGGTTCAGAAGACCGAGATCTTCCGTCGGATCTCGGCTTAGACTTGGACTTCACTGGTGATAATGATCTGGATCTGGATCTGGACTTGTTCTCTCTATGCCTTTTAGCCGTTGACGCTTTCTTGCCCTTGTCTGAAGGCGAACGAGAGCGAGAGCGCGAACGAGTACGTGAGCGTGAGCGCGAACGAGACTTTCTTCTGAGACGTTTTGGCGCGGGAGAACGTGATCTACTGCGTGAAAGCGTCCGACTACGGCTTCTATGCGAAATTCTTCCTGTACGCTCACTGCGGTCACGATCTGACCGATCACGTGCATCGCGGTCTCCCTTGTAGAACCCAGGTGTTGGAGAGTGCGCACGCTTGGTGATCGAAAAATCAACACGGATCTGACGGTTTTCCAAACGAATGCCATTAAGCTTTTCCTTGACCTTTTCAGCGTCCCTTACGGAGAAAAAGTAAACGAAACCGAACCCACGCGACCGTCCGGTTTGTCGATCGTACACCATATCAATACGGTCCACGTCAGCGTATCTTTCACACTCGTATATTAAATCGCGCTCTTCTGTGTTTACATTCAGGCCAAAGAATCCCAATACTTTGGACGGAGGTGGATGTTCCCTTTCTCCCCTGCGGGCATACCCACCTCCTCCGCCCCTACCTCCCCCAAAGCCATATCTGGGTGGGCTACGATCGTATCCTCGTCCATATCCTCGTCCACGGCCTCTACTACGACTCCTGCTTCTGCTACGAGAGAGAGAGTTTATGTACGTTCGCGTGAGTGTATGTAGGTACTTGAATATGAACGACGCTGGAGTGCATGCGCATATCAGCTGGAATACATTTGTGTTCTTGTGTAAATATGCCAAGTATCTGTACGTGCTCATGTCTGTGGGTAAGTCAGGATGTTATACATACCTTCTACTACGGCTATAACTACGTGCGCGAGGAGAACGTGAACGTGAGGGACTTCGTTTGGACGACTTTCGTCTACTCGAGGACGACTTGCTGGACTTCCGTTTTCGTGAAGGCGACACGGAGCGAGACCGCGATCGCGTAGCAGAACGCTCGCGCCTCTTTACGGGCGTTGGACTACGAGAACCTAAAAGTGCACCACAAAAAGTTGTGTATTAAACAAAGTTTGAATGTGCATTTACATTGCCACGCAAGTACTTGTACGTATATACGTAGAACAAATTTTCAGCAAGAATTGGTGTTACAGTTGCTTACAAAGATATGTGAAAATACTTACCTTTCCGGGCAGACGGTGGGCTACGACTTCGGCTATTTCCACGAGCCGGTGAAGAACCCTTCTTGGGCATTCTGCATAAAGAAACAGAAATATGAAGTGAGTACTAGTTGCGAAGTACAGGTACGTACTAATGAATTTGCAAGAACTTGTACATTTAGACGTGTGATGGTATAAAATGCAATCATGTTGATACTCGATACGCATAGACATGCATTAACCGGCCAAAGTGGAAGAATAACACATTGTATTCATAATGATACCGTGGTTACAACTGGCAATGTTTGTGTACGAAGTTAAACTAGTACATTCATATATAGAAACACGAAAGAAGCAAATATGCAGAGGAATAAACAAAAAATGTATAGACAAAACAGAGTATAAGAACCGTATAATTAAAAATCGACAAACGTAGGGTGAAAAACAAAAGACTGGTTACACACACCCAAAAAAAACTTGACAAAAATAATAAAAAACCTTCCATGGAAGTATGTGCATGGTAGTATCAATGGATCCACAAAGATGACGATGCCTTACTTATGAAAATAAAATTAATATTAATACGAAAAAATGCATGCGCTACTGCGCATACGTGTTCTCAAGACACAAGAACGCACCAACACGTATGAACCACAGAATAGAAAAAAAAAGGTACAACACGAATGCATTGAAATAAATTTGCGGTCTCAAATAGGCATTTCGTACTAAACGTGAATAATCTGTACAGATGAACAAAAATACAACATACGGTGAAGCAGAACGTGAGCGGCTCCTCTTCACAAGAGACTCTCCCTCCGAGTTACTCATAATAGCTACAGACACGCGCACACAGCCAAAGGAAGAAATTGAATGATAAGCTTAGCGCGTATTGTTGAACTTGCGTGTGTTTTTATATACGTATGTGTGTGTGTGTGTGCGTGTGTATATGCGTGAGTGAGTGAGTGAGTGTGTGTGTGTG
>JAWQFL010000014.1:800669-899805 GCA_033442365.1 Creolimax fragrantissima | reverse complement strand
TGTGTTTGTATTTTCTGTGCGTGTGCATGTGCATACCTGTTGTGTAGGACCCGTTGTAAGGTACCTACTGAACGCCACAAGACGGCATTAGGCCCTTTTAAATGCCATTCTTTCACAACATTTTCCCAATCTTATTATTATAAAAAAGGCTCTTTTCAAGGCCTATATATTTTCCAATCTGGCCATATATACTCAATTTTAGAGTCTAGAAAAGGCCCTTTTAAAGGCCATTATTGGTTTATAATATTGCTGTGTCCACAATTTTGCGCGGGCTTTCTTATGTGTTATCGTGCCCCGCTCGCACAGCATATCATTGCTTTCGTATATTAAGAAACGCATACGAACATGACACGTTCTTCACTCTTACACACACGATTTAAGGCACAAAAGTAAGGAACACACACACACACACACACACATATATATATATATATATATATACGTCCGCGTGCGACGTCGGCGTAAGGCTCAGACTTGTTCGTGCGGAGGTATACAACTGTCACTCACACGTAGATGTACGTAAGTAACCACGTGCAGGTGAACATACCCCAAAGTACTTCGGAGTCTGATGTGAATCATATAGAGGTCGCAACTGGCTGCAAGTAAACGAGACATGCGGATATAATGCAAGTAAGCCAGGATGGAGCAACACATCACGATACAACACTTCATATCGTTGGCACAAAAATATTTGTCAGATGCTGCTGCTGTGGCACGGAATGGTACTTGGAATGCACAGGTGTACGCGTCAGACAATTCGATAGCTACACTTCTCATTTTATTTCTTTTGGCGGTGCTGTGGGCCGATGCCTCTCGTTCTTGCGTTTATCGACGAGCATCCGTTTATGATGGCTTCTACACACCAGGGTCACCTTATTTAAGCGGCAAGAGCATTAATGACGCCAATAGTGAGAAGCTATGGCGGCACAGTCGGTCGATACACCCACTAAGCACGATTGGATATGGTGGTATGTTATGTGTGCATTCGGATTTGATTAAATTCATTGCTCGAGAACATGTATACAGTTTTAAGTAAAATCTTATTCTCACATCAACTTCTATATGGTATGATATTTCTGCGATATCACCCTCGCATGCTTCAGCTTACCTTGATCGTTGCAACGACTGGGCACCCGCCAACACTAACGACTATCCAGTGCCACAGAGAAAGCTTTCGTGTTCAGAACATCAAAGATATCGTAAACATCCAAGGCGTCAATTGGCAAGCAAGAAAACTTACGAAATTCCTCGTACCCCATTGATGTGTGATTATTGCAAACAATCTGGTCATAGATGGGGTGTCTGCCCCAGGTTCTATTTCGACTCCGTCATATGCGAGAACTGCCATCAGAACGGTCACTATAAGTCGAAATGCCCATTCAAATTGTCTGCTCCATCAGGCGCATAACCGTTGAAACCGTTGTTTAACTTTCATGGTGAGTGGATTTTTATGAAGAGCTGACGTCCAACTGCATACAGAGACCCTTATACGAAACATGTAGAATACCAAATGTCCAGCATCCTTCCTGAATTGCTGATCTTATGAATTGTATATAAACTGATTATATACTACAACTGTTGTGAAAATCATTGTTGATTAGGTTCGTCTTTTTGACTACTCGGCTAGAGGCAGGTTATACGGTTATACCATTTAGAACTTCACCTAGATCGCTAGGTGAAGCCATTAAGATAAACTGATAGTTTCAGTATTCCAGCTGTCTAACAATAACTGCTTGATGACATATTAACTGTGCACTAGATGATTGTAATCAGAGGCATTATGTATCAATTTTGTAGTTTATGGGCTAACATAAACATGCACTGTGTAAACACACTGAACAAATAAAACACCCGCCTCAATCCGAAAAGAAGCTGAGAGATATTTTTCAGCAGTGAAATCATGTGACTGCATATTTCTTTAATCGGTTGATGCTATGAACAATGACTGCCCAATGTCGCCGCGTACATGATTATTCAATCCACATAAACTCGACTCGCCGCTTTACCACCTCGTACATTGAGATTTTGCTTTCGATGACGTGAATTTCGTATGAGTATTAGTGGTATATTGTGCAAAAACAACTGCGATATATCCGATCATCACAATTGAGCATCTGTCTCTAAACTCTTATACGGTTGAATCTTGACATGGTGCGATTCTGCAACTACATCTAAAGCCTATGTCTATTCGTCATGAAAGCATAGCATCGTCGTCTGTCTCCTCATCCAAAGTCATCTCCTCATCTGTGATAAACTGATCAACGTCTCTCGCAGAATCAACATTGCGCTGCTTACTATATAGAAAGTTTGGTCTCAATTGTTCTACTAATTCCGAGTGTAGACCTGCCTTTAAAAGAAGTTGACGCGAGAACAGTTCACATTGCCCAACAGCTTGTCGACATAGGTCAAACAAAGAGGGTAGTTTGAAATGTACCGACGATATCTGTAGTGGTAGATTTGGTGTTGGCAATAAGAAATGAATCTACTATTATACTAATATATATGTGCCTGTGTGTGTTTCGTAATCGAAGCCATTGCGCTTGTGCTAGAGTGGAACAATCCAACGAGGCGTGCTATAGGTCTGCTTGCTGTTCTTAGTCATGTAAGTGTTGGATACAGCAAATAGAGTAATTATTGTTGAAACGAGCATTGTTAACATACCAATAAAGTACCAACATATATCAAGGCTATATATACATTCAAAGAAGAACGCTTTTGTACCTTATTCGGCAACAAGATCTAACATTCAGGTGATATATATCTACGCATTGCTTAAGCACGCTAAAAAGCAAGCAACACGTAGCATAGATCATTCTTTGTTCTAGACAAAGGTTCATCTTTAATGCCCCACTCCACATCTAATTCTGTTGTCGAGATCAATCATACATTCACAAATACTATACTGAATCGATATAAGCAAGTGGGTCACGCGTAAATGTCTCCTAGAAACTGCAACATGTTTCTCTCTTTACATCAAAAGATTCACACTGTTGTGTCAACTTCTCATCTAAACCAACAAGGTAAAGAATACTTATATATCGCATTACATACAGATCGACTTGCAAGTTTAACGAACTATAAAAACATACCTCATTGCTTCTAACATTGCCATTCGAGTCGGCGCAACCACCAAATATATACATTGCACCTTGTGGTGTGACGTCCGCGGCATGAAAGCACTTCGCAAAGTTTGTCATTGAACTAAGCAGAACTCGTCTCCACTACATGAGTTATGATACAAAATTCCGATTTAATTGTCTTACTTTTGAAACAATGATGGGCGTTATATGGATATGCACATGCGCCAATCTAAACGTACTAAACGTACAAATACGCTGTACTAGCTTGGGATATATCCGCAAAGGGCAAAGATGGAAGATACCAAAACGTTATATAAATATAGCCATCTACAGTATAACAGACTACAACATACATACATAAATATATATATACATCATACGCGCGCACACACGTGTCTGTTTGTAAGAATGCGGGTACAAACAATTTTAGTTTCACCTGAAAACCTTTGGTTTCGAGCATCCAGAAGTCATCGAACATATTTAATCCATCAGTTCCCCCATACATATAAATCACACCATCATATGCCACACAAGAATGTGATCTCCTCGCAGTAGGAAATTCCTCCGCACATTTTCTCAGTCCGCAAACGTCTGGTTTACATGTGCGCAGCTGCCATTCCCCGGTCGCAAAATGATATGAGTACACCTCTATGGGCGTTCTGGATGGATTTGGTACACCCCCACCCACCACATACATGAAGTCATTATCTGCTACAGCTTCGTGTCTGTATCGTGCTGTGGGACGCACAGACACTGAATGTTGTACACCAACGCTTGCGTTCGTGTTGATTGGTTCATGCGTGCTGTCTGGCATGTTTGAGCTATTTTGGTTAGGGATTCCGTATGTATTTGCATCTTGTCGTACATAGCTGGATGCACTTGCACCAGCAGCGTTGGCCGGTATTGGATCTAGAGCGATATCTAGGCGTGTCCAACGGCGGTCAGCTATAAGCAGGGATGGTAATCGATCAAAGATTTGTGTTAGAGGAAAATACACATACATGGAGATTAATGTCAGTGATGGTCAGCATACAGTGATGGTCAGCATACACTGATGCAATTACGAGTGTTCTCTATATTTAAAACGGAAACACGCTTGTAGTTCAGTCAAGTATATTGACTAATAGTACATACACCAACATGATCATATTTGCGTATAAATACGTACAACGTTGCGTGTACTTTCGAGTACTTGCGTCCCTTCTTAAAAAAGGATTCAGATACGCAATGAATCACTTTGTGATTGAATTCAATCTCAGTGCGACCGTGTGAATGCAAACGAGGACTAACATACGTTTGCACTCTTGGAAGTGCATATAGCTACTTCCACAGTGTATACATCAGACACATGGAATTGATCACTGCTTGTCACTCTTCGTGAAACTAAATATAGCTACTAGTGCTCTGAAGTGTACATAATTTATGATTAAATGCAAGACAAGTAACAAGCATACGTATGAATACTGTATATATTGCGTAGTGATCGCGTACGAAATACGAAATCACTGCCTGAGATACTCACCTAGATCAAACTCGTACAGATCATTAAAGTAAATACATCCACTGGTTCCTCCGAATAAATATAATTTGTTGTGTCTGCGAACCTGTGTGTACAGTGGAACCCAGTCTATGTTACAAATAGGAGGGCGCGTTAACTTCATACATACTTTCATCTTCACGACTGCACATATACATATTCACAATATCAATAATATATATGTATGGCAACCACATACACGCACACATGTATACAGAAATAATCAACGTCATCTTTTAGGTACAATTAAACACAGCCACATTTGTATTCCACCGCCACCGTATATGCATCGAACAAAGCGATTCGTCTATAACAACTTGACTCGAGTCCAAAAATAGGACAACCGTACTCTAAAATCGACACTTACTGTAACGCACCCCGCACCCTTGCTTGTGTACGGGGGTGTGTCTGTGCATTGATGTTTACTATAGTAGCACATCAAATTGGGTTTACAACATGAACGTGTATTTCAAATGAGAGCCTAAATCTGCAGTGTAATTCTTCAGGCACCACAATTCGTTCGAAACACTGAGTTCGCTCCACAACCAATTAACTGATACTTCTCATACGCCTACTTACTTCCCCACACTCATGTGCGTACTCTCACAGTTGTAATCCGTGGCAGATTTTGATATAATAAAACAGCTGTTTCTAGTGCCAAATGATCACACGCACAATCATGCATTCACACACTCGCATACCAAACTATGTCCATAACGAGGGCAAGGAACATCGCCTGATGACACAATCTGCTCCCAATGCAATCTCTTAAGGTCACATATGTAAAAATCGTTCTGGTTAGAATGACCAAAGGGAACATTCGATCCACCAAAGATTAGGAGATAGTTTCCATCAATTACACCTACAGTGTTGATGCCCACGATCGTAGCGATATGTATGTGGCGCGCGTGGGTACGTAAGTTTTAGGAGTTATATGAATGCGACAGTAAGTGTACTTGACACTGGATGCGGACATGAGCATTGATAGATTATGCATTACTACGGAACTATGAGCAAAGTTCCAAGTGCCCACAGATCCAATGTGCACAAGGAAAATACAAGTATGTCGAACCACACAATGTAAAAACCTACCTTGATGCGAGACACGCTCACTAGGAGATCTGCCTGTACATTTTAGTTTGCGCCATGAACGCGACGGTATATTATATGCAAACAAGTCGTTAAAGCATCGCTGATCATGGTATCCGCCAAACACATATAGGTTCGTACCCGTGAGATCGCATACGGCAATGTGTCCACTGCGAGGTGAGGGTATACTTCCCATACACCCGATGGGTGCAAGGCGAGGGTGGCTAGTGATTAATTCAATAGGCTGTGTGGGCAATATGTGCTTTACCGGAGCCTCGGTCTCTGTTTGATGAGCGGACAAGGTGGATGATCGTGACGAGGACACGGACTTATGAATCACAGAGCTGTAAGTGGATATACAAACGAGAATGCATGTGTACATTAGATCGATTTTTGGGTAGCGATCACACTTCGTGAGTGAGAGACAGGAGGTTGGCTATTAATCTGGCTAGCTGTGTGGCCGATGTGTGTATCACTGGAGAATGAATAGGTTCCTGTGGAGTGAGACATGGTGATCGAGATTGCACACATATAATAGCATGACTATGTGATAGACTATATAACTTGGATAGAGCGTACGAAACATCACAAGTAATACTAGATAATGATTCTGATATAGACGAAAAGGTTAAGTTCCTGCGCTAGGACGTATGAAACGCTCAACTTAGCTGTGATCTACGTTCATTCCCAGATCATATCGCGCGACAGTATTGTTACGGAATTCATTGTCAAACCCTATAAATACGATCGATTCTGACCAATCGATCAAATATATCATTGGCAGACTCAACTTCCAATGTCAAAAAAAACGGTCTCCCATGTAACAAGTATTGCTACTTCGACTACAACCAATACATTAATATATACCTATATCTATGTGTTGAAACATGTGCACTGTCGCCAGACACTCAACATACCCGTATATGCAATATATATATATATATATATACATACTCTACAGATGACGATCGCCCAACAAGTATTCGACTTGATTTGAGGGACGAAGGCGAAGGTGTTGCGCCTCCAATATTCACTTTTTTTACCCTCATTGTATACAGAGGATCAGATCTATTTGACTCTACCTTTTAACAGCGTCCTTGTACTGCTTGTCGCTACACATGTATATGTATCTCCAACCGTTGTGACTCAACAGTTATACTTTTTATGCATGTGTGCATACACAGTGATGGCCTTATATGACCAATAATACTGCTATGTCACAGATCTACCGTAATCGTGGAACTTTCTAAATTGTTGATTAGATTTAAAGCCCTTTCTAAAGAAAGACAGAAGATGGCTAGGAAGAGGAATTCGAAATCACACCAACACACGATCGGTTCTAAATGAGTGTGCGCGAAAGAAAGCGATCAAACGCATTAGTACACGCGAGTAGGCCCGAGTGAAAGGAATGTGTGAATGTGTGAGTGTATGACTTCGTTGCGCTGGGCTCGTACGCGTTACCACACGAGAAAATAGTGCAATCCACAGGAAATGAATCAGCAACACCAACAACATCAATAATCCCAACAATAACAACAGCAACAATAACAACAGCAACAATAACAACAACGTACAACAATAACAACAACAACAACAACAACAACAACAACAACAACAACAACAACAACAACAACAACAACAACAACAACAACAACCGCAACAACAACCGCAACAACAACAACAACAATGTAATAATAAGAATAATAATAAACATACAACAGCTGAGATAAACAAACTGTAATAATACCCTTCCACGTTGGATGCGAATGCGAATGCGAATGCGAATGCGAATGCGATGCGAATGCGATGTGAATGCAATGTGAATGCGATGTGAATGTGATGAGATGATGCACAGAAACACCTAATACCCAAAATATTAGATGTGCCCTAAAATGAAAATATCCAAAATATATTTTATCCCAAAAAGTAAATAAAAATTTAGAAAAAGCCAAATCTCTTTGTCAGGCAGTCGATTGTTTTGGCTCTAGGATAGAATTTTTTGGTATTTCTTTTGTGTTTTTGGCCGGATTTGGACCCGGGGGAGAGGGAGGGGGTGGGATGGTCCAGAATTGCAACTCCAAAATATATGGCATTATTGAGAACTCAAACTGATCCAACTAAATTTTTGGATAAAAGTATTGAAAATTGGATCGAACATTCGATGGAGTTTCAAATTATTTTGGCTAAGGTTTTTAGGATTCCCTTTTTTTTTTTTGGGTTTTTAACACCTTGGTGGAGTAGTGTATTCAATTCCAAAAATAGTGCGGAGCCAAAAACAGAGTATTGGAAAATTGTGTAAACGAATTGGCTGCGTTCTAGTAACTAATGGCCAATGAAACTTTTTATTTAAAATAGGATCTATTTGTAGAATCACAGATAACAAAATGATGACACTTCCTTATTCTGTTTTTGGAACTGTCACTGACAGCATGCATGTCATCAGTCAAATTAAGCCTGTCTTTCATCTTTCACGTACTTCAGGATGTTCATGCATTCTCCACTTAGCCATGAACGTCCATTCACGTAGCGATATTTCATTCAGTTTGGTGATATTTCAACTACCACTGTACACGATAAATCTACCTGCGGGGTGTTTGCCAATATTTCATTCAGTTTGGTGATATTTCAACTACCACTGTATACGATAAATCTACCTGTGGGGTGTTTGTTTGTTGTGGTACGCAAATGGAGTTATGCTTTTCTCAGCATAGCTTGCGTTTTCCGAATGAATGTAGTATGTATGTTTCGAGGACCTACTTTCTATTTTGCGTGGAGGGCAGATTAATCTATTTTTTACAAGTTTTTGTCAAGTCTTTTTCTCTTAATGTTGTGATGGAAACTGAGAAGAAAAACAAGTATATTCACTTTCAATGTGAACCCCATTGTTTATTGATGGCTTTATACATTAATAGTATGGATTTACTTTTTGTCGAAGAGAACACATACTAGTTCCCATGCATACTAAGGATTGAGATTTATTTATGCTCTGTATATCAGGCATATTTTTGTTCAACAAAGAGATTCGACAATTATTCGACTTTACTGCAAGCTATACCATCGGCTTCGAATGGTTACATGCAGGACAAGAGGAAGCCAATCCTCTGCTACTTGAACTCGGTACGATATTTTGCGTTGATTTTACCGGAAGTAACTAATGGTGAAGACGGTTAGGGTTCATTTCTCATATACTATTTGTCATAGATAAATTGTGGATGTCAGGCTGACATATACCAACTCCTGCACTACGATTATGAATCAGAACTAATGAAAAATGAGGGTACACATTGTGACAATAGAAGATATCGCTCGAAACGTACAAATGTAGAATAGTAATGTAACATTTTTCTGAACGGTTGTTAAAGGAGGACAGAGAACTCTACGTTGAGGGTACTGACCTATATTTCACATCACCTCTTTGTTTAATATCTAGACTATTGACCTAGTTTACTACATGTGCGTGGTTCAGATCCGGCGTACATTATGTATTGCTATATACATGCTCTGGGCATTGGTAGTAGTACACCTTCGTAAAAGTGACTTATACAGAAGCGGAGACTTTAGGTTCATTTCTGTCACAGCGGTGGCATCATCACGGTTGCAATTGGCGACAAGTAAATATTTCTGCAACAATGGTATGTTGTTTTTTCTATGATTTTCTTTTTGTGAACATGATTAATTCTACCTTTGTAATGCATAAAGGTATAATGCTTTGTGTACTACCTCTTGTGTCACCTCTTTGACTCACAAGGGTGTGACTGACTCGTCGTCTGGCGGAATCCATAGGTAAGTTTTAATCATGGTTAGGGATAGAGTTCTATTTTTGTTTTGTAATCAGTTGAATCTATGACTACAAACACACACACGGACGTACACACACACACACACGCACACACACACACACACGCACACGCACGCACGCACGCACGCACGCACGCACATATACACATATCAACATCCGTGCAAGTTCATATCGGGATCTCAAATCATTTCTACATGCCTTATTTGCACGCTGAGAGGTAGCTGGATGGGTGTGTGTGGGTCTAGGTGCTACCTAACTACACCTAAAACTGCACACATCGTACAAAATTGCGCGAATAATTATGCTTGGTGTCTTCTCATATGGTGTTTATGTGGGCATGGCCTTAGCGATTCTCTTAGGTATGTCCACAATCACGCGCGTATATATAATCATGTATAATGTATATTCGCAAATATTTTTGATTGGCAACGCACCTTTAACCGCGCGTATACTTCGAGCACATACAAGCAGTATTCTCTTGTACGCAAAATTTTGCTCTAATTTAATATTTCAAACTCTTCTTTGTAATTTGTTTATATCAGACGTCGCTCAGTTGTGTAGTCATGAACGTATAGCGTAATAACTCATTGCAGTGCTTTCATATTGCATTGTGAAAGAAGTTATTTATACCTGATAAGTTCTATTTGTACATGTTCGCTTATTTAGTACCCCCAACTTACGACTCTTGCGTGCTTGAGCTTATACATATATGCATTCGTAGATATTTTGTCACATGCATGCACCACAAAAAAGCTCTGCCAACCGGTACAGATAGTACAGGGACAACTTACAAATATTACGAAGTATATTCGATTGTAGGATATTGTTCTTGGGGGGCGGGGCGGTTGCAGTTTCTGTTAACCTCACATCTGGGCTTCTTGAATGGCTAAAATAATATCTATATATATATATATTTAAAAACATGTATACCAGGCGCAGCACACTCACATTCAGATGATACACATATTTCAAGCAAGTATTGTGCACAGCTAACTATATTTAGTCGGTAATGGAACAAAAAATGCTGGAATTTCTTTGCAGACAGACATATGTATATTGTTTTTTATCTCATTATATAAAACCCGAGTTTGTGTGCCTATGCGTACATAGTAAACTTGGATTTCAACACACATGAAATCATTTGTAAACCAGTCAATCAAATTACATTTAAGTTAGAAGGTAAAATAATTGATATCACAACCATCATTCCTGTTTGGAACAATTTCTATTCTTGTGGGACCTCAACTGATTAAGAGGGTAAACGAACTATCATCCACCTAATCCAAATATCTCACGTATATATATAAACAATTTTATATTTAAAGATGCGCGCATGTACATTTGATACACATACAATATCATACGTGAAGTGCGTTGCTGTATTCGAACTAGCTGTACACATGGCTATGTAGGGACTCTTCATATACGTGTTGATATGCGGTTTTTCGACTCAACAGACGTTCTGTTGTTCTAACACAGGCGCGAAAGTAAAAAGGGCAAACTGTTATATGGTTACCTCCAAAAAGACCTCAACTACGTAACAAACGGTTGAATGCAGTCATGTATGTACGTTCATATGATCAACTGCCATCGATAGCCACCCGAACCATATATATATACGTAAAATAGTTCATCATGCTCATACACTTGTTATCATGCTTTCTGTCCACATATTGTTTTTAGAGGCTGTGTTTGTATGGGGGTTGAAATGGCTTTGGCGACAGAACGAGCTACCTCCCATACCTTTACCTGACATGGATAGTTCCGAACCACGCATACCAGAATATGTTAAAAGTATGTCGACTGCTCCTGATCTTCGTTTAAAGCATAAGTACATCTCTTGTGTACACTCTGAAGATGTAATTGTGAGTCTGTTTGTGTACATCGCTTTAATGCCAAGTTTAGTCACAGTTCATACAATGTTCGTCGGTCCACACGTATTGGTGTTCTACGCATCTTTCCTTTATTATTCTCTTTATGACATGAATTTTTTGTATAATGAATGTACAAAACTCATGGGTTAGTTCGTTTATGTTTCTTTGTGTGGGTGTGTGTGTGGTGTGTTCTATGGGAATGACAGATCGATTTCGGTACAGAACGCAGAGTGTCGAACAGTGCGCCTGGTTCAATGATGTTGTCCATAAACTGACGTACCACTTCATTGGTCGTGATGAGCTTGAAAGACAGGTAACGTGTATATGCCTTTCAATTTGAATAACGATGCGTACGTTTTTGCAGATATGTATGCGTGTTTAAACTCGTGCATTCTAGTAGAATATAGTTTATATGTCTAACCCTATACTAAATCGAGTATACACCAACAATATGACTGCAAATATAGTACGTCATATCACTACAGGTATATTAACATGCATGCTTTTGAGTTTATGAACTCCTAATATATATTTGGAAACGTATTGCCCTAGAAGAATTGACCTCAAGTTTAAATTCATCATGTACAACCGTACTTCACCTGTACGCGTCTATTATCTTGACATTCCTGTATAGTTTATAGAGAAATTGACATTCAACGAAGAGCAACTCAAGGAAAAGGACGTCACATTTATAACCTATCTGAAAATTCTTGAATGTATGTAAAATATCGTAATGCACACATAATTCTGCAAACAGATGCTTCCATACCTACACTCACTCACAAAATCCACGCGAGCATACGTTTCCATTAAGATTCACATACACGTATATACGAATCGCTCTGACGTATCATGAAGTTCACTGTATTCGAAGTAATATGGTACTTGATGCAAACTCGCAACGTATGCATCGGCATGCAATGCATGCCCAAGTAGGAGCTCACACATGCAAAAATCCGCATATACACTCATTATCGATGACTAAACTCGAAGTTCGCAACGTAAGTAGATCTCACTCACTTGATGCGCAAACACATATACAAACATCTCACTGTCCAATCGCATTCTCTGGGTCCAATATATGCACACAGCACGTACGTTATAGTTTTTCACTACTCTCACGCTTACAAGGGTATTCCATTTTTCCTAATATTGGCCTACCAACAGTATGTTAATATCCAAGAAGCGTATAGCCAACTTACACGTTGATTTGAAATCCCTTTACTTGTTGTATCTTCCGTGGTGTATTCAACAGTCCAACTAGGTAACCAGATGCCACAACTGAAAGGCGTGCAGCTCATCATAGCAGACGAGAATCAATCTCTTGTATCAGTACGTTGTTATGTACATTTATAATGCAATTTATAACATGTAGTTGCGCACATGAAAATTTCCATGTTGCACACTCTTACTACTGTCACACATGCACATTCGTAAAACAATTTCATATAAATAGTAATTTGTAAACAAGGGTGAAGGTGGTGGCCAAATTATAGGCATCCTAGTAATAACTCCTTCGTCAGCAGTGTACTTTGCAAAGAACACAAACTCATGTACGCATCTACACACATTAATACAACTATAAATGCGCAGGCGGCACTCGAATATGACGGGGGCATTAAGGTTGTGGCTGAGGCTATGATTTCTGCCATGAGCATTGTTTTGCAGCTGACCATCAACATACCATTGATTAAGGGCAGCTTAGCTATTCGTAAGGCCTTCATACATACATACATTCAACACGTATATGCAGTATCCACTTACTCATAGTAAAGAATTACAAAAGTTTTACTGCCATTATCTAGCTTCCCTTACAAGCACTTGTACATATACAGACATGTATACACTTCGTTTTTTAAGTTCATTTGCATTACGCAAGCTCAGCAATGAAACAATGAGTTTGAACGAAAGTGACCTCCACAAGCAACCACACACACATAAAAATACACACATGAAAATACAGTTGTATGAGTTTCATTCCTGACAATGTTATTGTATTTCAGGCTCGACAACCAAGCATCTATCTGTGTGCTTCAATGAACCCCCACTCATTGAGATCAAAATAAGATTTAAAGCAGGATCGTTTGTCTCTCCAAAAGTAAGTTCTAATGTTTTTATATACCTAGTCTTGGAAGACCCTGATGATGAAGGTAGATTGCTTTCAGATTCCGTTCGTTTCTACATGCCCAATATACAATTATCCGCATATATGTGAATGTATCCACTATTCCTTTGGAACACATCATTTCCCTCGGCGATATTTCGTGCGCATACTCACGTCCTGCATAGTACGCACGATGCGCGTACCTGCTCTCACATATTCACAGATATTCGCCTGGTTGTATTAGTAAACATATTATTAGTCGATGTGGCAAGGTGTTACTGTACGTTGGTATTGTGTATATGACAGTCATGTATGATGTGTCTGCAAATATTCCTGCGTTAGCTTTAGCGTGTCTTGTCCCGTGAAAAATGTTTTTTGTATCTGTTAACTCACCGTCTCGCCAACGTACCCGAACACACACCTTCAAGTCGCAATGTTTGATTCATTGTTTCTGTCATTCGTTTAGATCGCCAGTTTCATGGAGAAGAAGATTAAAAACGTGATTCTTGACGAGTTGGTATATCCAGGGACATTCATAATAGCCTACACGTATGTAGTGTATATACATTATGCTAATTGCCTGAAGGAAGTAGTGTATAGGAATTCAATAGTAATATCGTTTACACGTAGCTGTAAGTATAAATGTGTAGATATGTAGTAATTTGTGATATCAATGCATTTCCAAACAAATGTTCTTGTCTGCCATCATTGTGTAGTATATGTGCTTGTCTCGACATGTGTGTATGTGTATCTTGACTTTGTATGTGTATGTGAATGCATTTCTCAAGATCTGCACAAACATATTTCTAACTGCTCCTCTCATTAAGGTTATTCATTAAACCCCAATTCCAGAAACTATGACAAGGACCCCACCCACCGACTTAAACTCAGATTCCCCAAGTGTACAATGACACCATCAGTACGTACAACGCATGCACACGTGTCTGTGTATATATGCAACCCTTTTTGCGCTTCTGTGATCTAGCCCTACTTCATGATACATATGGCTCTCGTTCTCTCTCTTTCTCGGACACTCAGACACATGAAGAATCACACGTGTGTGTATATTGGTACACACTCACCATTCTCACTTCTACACATACATACGAACTTGATTGTACCCTACATATAAAGACATATGACGCGAAAAGAAAACCCGAATTGAATCTTTTTGTGACAGTGAACAGTCAGCGAAAAAAGACACGCAAGTGTAAAAGTTGGACTCCCGATTGGTCTGGGGTTAACTTAGTCTTCGATATTAATTTGGTATATATATGCGAACGCCGGATGCTTATGTTTGCGAAATGTATCTGCACGCACTGGTCTGCTTTTATATGAGAAAATGTGTTTTTTGGTGGGCATTATTATACAACAAGACGTTGATGTTACCTTCTATATATATTGTTGTCTCTGTATATCAGTATGTATATATAAGTGAGTTCATGTGTGAATGTAATTGTTCCTGATTCGCATCCACGTATATATATAAAACTGGTTGACCGCACATTTATCTGTGTCTCTCTATAGGAGTGTTTACGTTAATAATAGGATATATTTGTCCTCACACAATTTAGATGCGCTTGCATACTAGCACTCTTCAAAAAAACTTTCCTCTGTGGTGAACGTCATACATATTTTTTAGTCTTATGTAAAACGTCAAACATAACTCCGGACGAGTGTGTACTTATCCTTTTTAAGAAACGCAGGTGTGACATGGTTCATACATATGAGAGCGGGTTCATGTTTGTTGGCGACAGTTGGCAGGGGGTAAAATAACATTAATTTGCTGGTATTACATATTGCTATGATTACATCCCCACACATTACAGAAGCACTCATCGGATATTATTCTCATTGAAATGTTCGACAACCTTGGAGGTGTATACCGAATGTTAGGTAACGGTGATGGGAAGCTTGGCCTCAGCAAGGTGGATGCAGGAAACACCCATGTCAACCTCCCTTCCCAGGAGATCATATTAACGTACACACACATTTCATGTTTGCTTGTGATTATGTTAGACTCGTTTATGTGTCGTTCTACGTAATAACTTTGTTCTATACATATATATCGTTCACATTTACACCTCGCTTTACTTTCACTCTATTCTAATTTTTGTGGAGACGTAAACACACTATCACGTACACACGCTTCCAAATCTCTCTTTTGAAAATCTCGAACAATGTATCCTTCAGACCATACAACACATGCATCCACGCCCGTACCCATTTACCACATGTATGTATGTATAATATAGGAACGATCAGATTGGCCATGAGACTGAAACATCAGGCATTGACGAAGAAGACTCTGATTACATTGCAAAGATATCTATTGTCGCATCCCTTACATGTATGACTGAATCCGAGGTGCGAGACACTACTACTAAAAATTCGGACTTGAGCAGTTCTTCAGATGCATCTCCACATGTGCTTAAAAGTGAAGCAGTAAGGTGTGTAAATATCTATGCGTGTAAGCTAGCGCGCCTGTAACTTTGCGAATCAAACAGGTTATGGATTGTATTCGTTTCGTTATTTTGCGAGTGGCTGGAACTGAAAGTTTCTACATTCGGTTTATATATATACTACGAGCTGTTGTAAATCGAAACATTGAACACAGTGAATCTCGTTCGATGCCCTATGATTCTTGATAGTACTATGCTTTTCTGTGCCAAATTCTTCACGTGCTTGCTGCAACTTATAAACAACACATATGTATATCTGTATTATATGCACGTGATATGTATGAGAGAGAAAGTATGAAAATATGAAACGATGCTGAACTAGAGCAAGATTCTTTACATATACGGGGACAACATTTACAGGTATTAGGAAGTTACACAGTTGGCATAGCATGAAAAGTGAGATTGAGTTACATCATAGTGTTGGTAACATAGTCGCGACGATTAGTAGTCAGCTACATCCTTAAGGGTGTTGGATAGAGCTTAACCAAGATTACTGACAATATAGGATAGAGGTATTTGATGGTGTTCAGATTCTAAGCTTTGCACATGTATAACCATAGAACGTCTATGACATCTGAGGATATGGATATTGCAATGACGAAATTGGAAAAGGAACTCAACGAGCTTGATACTACAAAAAAATAATACAGAAAGTAATAATTTCTCAGTCCGTTTCTAAGAGTGCAAGGGTATATAGTTTCATGAAATTCATTCGAAAATACTCAAACCGAACGCCTTGGACGGGAACATACAGTTGATTTGATGTACCCATCAGTATATCAATATAAAGGAAAAAGTAACAGTCATACATTGTGTTTAGATATTCACAGCAAATCAGTACCATGATTCTACGAAGCGTAAGTACTTGCATAAATCGGTATATATGTGGTCTCTGCGATATTAACAATTGTGGCTATTTTATATATATGACAGATCGAGCTTTTACGACCCCGACTCGCGACTCGCCTTTAAATACATATTTCTACGGTATGCGTATGGCATAATGGTGCGTTTACACTAATAGGGTTGTGGGCTCATGCTTTGTCAGGATATATACTTTGCGTGCATGTTATACGATACCAACGCGGTACTAATCTCCAACACATATATATACGCAAGCGCACTCTCAAGCCAGTGCCATATTTATCGTATTAGCAATGTGTGTAGAAACATTTAAGCTCTTCTCGCCTGCGTGTACATCTGTACTTTCAAACTGATCGTAATCAATGAGAACAGACTTGCTAAACACACGAGAAAAATTCAATTAACTACTGTACGGCTAATTTATTAAATGTTTAACTACCAAATCAAAACATAACATCTGCGATTCTGTGAAGATGAACAATGCATGTTCACATTACTTTCATTTATTATATTAGCTCTGCTTGTCCGTTATGATCAGTTTTGAATTCTCGATGGCAGTGGTAAGCATAAACATGCTGAACACGCTGTCGAATACAGGATGTACTTTATATAATTGAACAGACGCAAGAGATCTTTTATGACAGAGTGAGAGCGCCATAGGCACTGACACAGTCTCCACTGCAAATTAATAAAGTTCTGAAAATCTATATTATTTGTTCTTCAGGGTAAGTAACAACTCGATAAGATTGGCCGAGGGCTGTTTCATAGATGGGGGAAAAAACATTTGCAGCCGTTCGTACAAAGCGGCACGTTCCGTGTACCCGACCGAATCCGCACTCGATAAATGACTAGAAAGTAGCGGTGCGCTAGAACCAGAATATGCACTAGATGAATTTGTTTGGTAGGACGTACTCGTTAAAAATTCGTTCATTTGTAATTGTGATTGCGAGGGCATGGAAGGCGTTGTCGTGGAGGTTTGAAAAAGAAACGAGGTAAGGGCGCGGAACTGGTCGCTCTGAGCCTTATCGTCGTGGTTCACAACTTCTGCTAGTTCTGCATTCGGACAAGAAAGGGGTAGGGAGTGATGGATGAGTGAGAGTGAGGCATTTGTACGTGTGGTTGTTTGAGTGATTTTATACTGTGTAGCAAGTCGATGACACATTTATATTTTAAGCTATAATGTTCTTTTCGCGGTTAGAATTGTCATTCTGCTCCAAAACAATCTCCACCATTCTGCGATTTTGTTGGGCAAAAGCAAATGAGACTCAATTGGATGCGATATACTTGGATATTCTTATGTGAACTGACCTAGCACTACATACGCATTACGTGTTTAGAGTAGACAGGGAGTGGATGTACGTACAAATCAGTTCATTCAGCTCTACCTTTGAGGGTTATGAATACATGGATGCTATTTAAGTGTATGTCTGCATGACTGTGAGTAGTGAGTTTGTGCATACCAAGATGTATGTGGATTTTCTCTTAATCAGTCGCTACATTTGTGTGCCGTGTGAGTGAGTGAGTACTGTCATCCCATATATATATATTAGACAAATGTGAAAAGGTGAACGTACTACAAATGAGTACGTATGAACTCCACTACAGATATACACCAGCATATAAATGGCATTCTTGTGTTGCACATGTGAAGCAAATTAGTACCTGTCTGTAGATACGCAAGGGCTTCAATCTTATCATCCTTACGGCAAAGGTCAAGAAAATGTTGAGAACGAATCATAAATAGCGCTTTGCTTAGTACCTGTAATGTTTTCAATGTGGGTGAACATTGCTTTAAAAAGCGAGATTCCATTTAAATTCCCTTTCAATGATTAATATACATGTGTACATATGAATGCTATTGTGTGGTATGTACGTCTAATGTGTGTAATCATCTGAAGAGTGCATTAACAACCTACACGTAGTTCAGATATATCTTCGTGGTGCGATGCACTTACGTATCTGGTGTTGCGTGCACGCAATCGCCCGGCGCGAAAACCAGGACGCACACATATATATGTAAATCAATCTATCCAATACCTCACGCGGTGACTTTTGATGAAGTTGTAATGACCAAAAATCGTCAAGCCTTGAGTTTGAATTGCTACCGGGATTGCCTCCAAACATATAATGTACCTTTGTAATTTACATAAAGAATCAAGATAAAGAAGTCACAAAGAAAACTACCCGACGTGTAGGCGCGTGGTAAATGTGGTTAATGAAATAGCATTTGTGTGAAACTATTGTATGTGTATATGTGATTGCATATCTTCAGTAAATATTACACAAACAAATCGTGTAAAAGAAGTCAACTATGACTAGATGTGTATGTAGACCACGCTAAAGTCTTTCAAGAAAGCAATATTCTCACTGGAAGTTCTAATCAAAACATTCACAACCACGCATACGGATAGGTATAAGAATATAAATGCGTACTCGCAGACATACCTTTGTTATTGGATTGTAGACTAACTGATGGGCAAATCGAGGACATGGTTCAATATTGCGCATTGTCTGTAATTCAAAAATGTGAAGTGCACGCGGGTACACTAATAAGACTAGAAAGAAGTACAAGACAGAGAATTTTGACGCAACATACTCGTATTCACAGGCACACCCACAATACACTCACCCCCACTCAGATACTTGCACACGCACATACACACGTGTGTGCCCCCACTCCACATTGAAATATTACGCACATATGTTTACCTACATACCTGCCAATAGGCCTGGTCATCGTGGTCATTCTCATAAACTCGACGCCACTGCCTGTCGTCAAGCGAAAATACCCAGAAACTACTTCTGACCTTCTGCTCCGAACTCTTCTTATCCTTCATTAGCCCAGTCAACACGTACAGCTACAATGAACATACACATGCGTGCATGTGAAAGCGATTAGTTTATGTGTCTGTATGTCCATTAATGTCGATGTGGATTCGAGTCCGCACAAATATATTTACATGTATTTAATGTGTATTCGTTTCGTCAGACAGTTCAATAACGTCAGAATTTCGCTGCCCAATCATCATGTATCTATCCAGTAGACAACGACTGCAGCGTACGTGTATGTGGAGCAGTTTTGAAACTTATTTATAGGCAGGATGTACATACAGCTGACAGACACATACTAACGTTAAATATTAGTCCAGGCATATATATGGGTATACGTCAATATTGTTTTAACTTTCATGTACACCACATTGATGTACATATGCATGAAACACAAGAGACCTAATCAAGTATATGGTGTTATCAGTGTGGAGAATTAATGTAACTGAGATCGTCATGCACAAGACATAACACGTCAGCCGTTTGGGCGAAAAATAACAGCGGCTACATTTTATTATACACGTGCATTCACAATATGAATCACGGAGCATACGCAGCGAAAGCAGCAACCGAAGTGGTGATAATGCATGCTAGTGTCACAAACGCATAATAGACCAGAAATAGCAATTTTTAATATCTATACACACGTAGCCCTACTTCAAGTCATAATATACGAATGTATACGGCATACAGTTATTCACAACGTGAACAACTACACCTATATACATTACAGAGCGTTCATATAAATACGACGATCAAACACATACACAAATCACCAACGTAGTACACACACACAGACAAATACTGTAAACATTTCTGTTGCCAACGTATACACAATATACATCACTACCTTGACAAATATCACATACGTATACACAATATACATCACTACCTTGACAAATATCACATACCTCTCTTCGCTCCGAATCTATAGTAGCCCTCTGTGTGAAGTTGGCGTCAGGACCACCAATTTTACTACCATTTTTCATTGTTGATCATGCAGTAAAGTTGATATAAGTGGGCAGGTTGGAAGAAAAAATTAGTCAAAAGTTATTAACAAGCATACATACATCCACATAAACACATACATACAAGAGTATATACACACCCAATATATATACACCCCAGCATACAAACATTAACTGGCACATGCACTACACGCACACATAGGATGTAGATGTAAACAACATACATGAACATACAAACGCAAAACAATTTTCTTGTCAATTACACATATACATACCTGCTATCTCTAACGACATCTACAATACGTGCGGTATCTAGGTCGTAAACGTAAAAGTCACTGAGATTTTGCTTGAGCCGCTTTCCGTGAAAAATGTACAACTGCCGTTGCGCTGTATCAAGTACCATGCTATGACCCATACGCGGTTTAATATTAATTGCACTCTCGGTATCATCCACATTTGCTGACCCGGTAGTACTAGACGAAGTTGATCTTGTCCTATTCATTGTTGACATAATTGTAAATGTGCAAAGTGTGTATGTCTTTGTCACAGTGTGAATTTTTGTGACTCTTGACGACGTGAGTGTCGTTCGCTCTCTATAGCTTAGCACGGGGTATAAATACACCTACATCGGTACGTAGGTATAAACACAATCATGCATGATATCATAAATGGTATTATGCCATCATCTTTATAAACGCCTAAAGTAAATATATAATATATACAAGCGCAAACCCCCGATATAGTACGTATGAAGAGTTATTGCGTCTTCTTCAGTGAATATCATACATGTCTATACTATACTAATAGTCCGACTTGAAATGGTCGCCATGCTGCTCGACCATGATGGGAAGAACAAACACAAACACAAAAAACAGAAATTTGTGTAACACATCCTCTCCCTTAAACATAGCTTAGGGTGCAGTCTGTAGTCATGTTTAAGTAGTGCATCGTCAACATATTAATAAATACACAGTTGTTTACTATCGAAGGAGCTCTCGATGAAGTACAGAAAGACTAGACGCCGTGCACACACACACACCCATACTATATAACAATCTCCCACATGCACAGAAACAATAATATCGCTCATACAAAACGTTTAACAGGAGCTTTCTTATGAGAAATACTTGCAGTAGTCGTACCTATCTAAATCTAAGTTTGCGCTTGCTCTGCTTGTTGATGTGCTGGCATGCGTGTTTGTGTGCATGGATGTTCCTCCGCCGGCGCCTCTGGCTGTAATATCAGCACGTTAGTTTGCGTATAAGGCAAGATATATATATATATATATGGGCGTGAGTATGCTCTGTTTGGTTTGATGATATCCTCGCGAATATGTAGATATCTATGAACATAGACAGTTTCTTTCTAATGTGCAATCGATGTAAGCGTTTGCTTGTGTATGCATATTGTGTTTAGATGTGCTCGTATGTTCCAGTATGTGCGGACGAGCGCCTGGTATCTCTGTCTGATATAAATTCAAGACGTGCGCACAAAATCTATATATATGATATATACATCATGTGTGCAGGATTATACATATCTATTTTGGTATATCAATCTCGGATCATCGTCACTCATTGCTGTCCACATTTAAAGTACATACGTGTTCTACAATACGTACACTTATAACACGAAGACACATACAAAAGAATACAAAATCAAGATAATGTCTTTTTACGTTAGTAGTGTTGCGCACGTACACATATATATACATATGTATATTATATTATTCTTCGCGCAAAAAAGCGTGCGCACGTTCGTATGTACTTACCACCTGCAGCCAGGGACAAATATGGGGCTATTGGTACAGTTGTATCGCCCGTGCTGTCCTCTTTCGCATCGTCGTACATATTGTTGCTGTTCACATTTGAGCTAGGAATATAAACACGAATAGCATTGGAGAAATAAGACGAATTCCAAGAGATTAAACGTACAGAAAAGGAGGAAACATGCATGTAATATGTATATGTTGAGAAAGTTGTGTCTATATATATGCTCACGTTTTGTACATGGATAAAAACCAGTAGACAGTATTCAGTACAATAGACTAGCACAACATTCTCTGAATGCCAACACGTACAAAAGTCAAAGTATAAAAATTGACCATAGTAATACAAGTTGCATTTGGGCAAACTATCGCACTAATGTCAGGAATTACAGACATTTAAATTGGTTTTATTAGATACCCCACACGTAGTGTTATTTACGGACACGCGCTCAAACTCGCATCCAACACTCCTAAAACATACGGTAGATACGTTATATCTACACATCAACACATGTAGATGCACTGTCAGATAATCGAGTTTTGTTTCGCGTTGTAAGTGCTTTGCGAAACGGAATAACTAGATATACGTATGATCATGCATATACAACTCATACACTTATCACGAGTAAAAATAAGCACTCGAGGACAGTAAGGATCACATACTTCATACGACTTGGAGGAATAAAAACAAACAAACATGAGTGCACTTATATAAAAAGTATCAAAGTTATATACCTTTTAAGGATTGTAGAATGAGCACCAGATAGATCAAAAGTTTCCCACACGTTAGCGTTAACGTGATAAAAGAACAAATCCGAGTATTCATAGTCCTGCGATACGCCATGCGCGAGAAGCTGTCCCCCATAGCAAATTACCTGAGTAGTGTATAATTACTAGTATGAGTGTGTGGCTATCTGTGTTCGCGTTGATTAGCACACTCATGATATGTCCGTGAACATTTGCATTGGAGTTATTAGCATGGGTTAGGGTGGGTAAATACACCCAATATATAATATACACAAAGAACGCTAAATACACATACAAATATCAACATATATACTAATACACACCCGTGATTAACACCAATATCGATTGATGTTCTGTCTAGTAGACGTTGCAATATGACATGTCAGCTAACGAACCCTGTTCGCGGTTATATAATGCCCCATTGGTTTGCATCCATATTACCATACACACGTGCACGAACACTCACTCACTCACTCACAAGCTCATATATATACATACACACATGCTTACTTACACGAACGCACACACCGCCACGCACACAGCCACGCACACAACCACATATATATATATACATACGGTTTGGGTATGTGAGTCCATGTTAAGTTGGTGGTCAAATAATAGATTCGGTCCTCCATCAGCGGCAGTGTCAATTGAAAGAAGAGTCCATTTCTTTGCGTCTACGTCGTACCGGTAGAAATCTGATTGTAAGTTAGGTCTGGTCCGGCCTTCTACTTCAATATACCGCCCAAGAAGGTATATACATCGGTTCACTGGATCAAAGCATGCCTTTTGTTTTTGTGCGTATTCATATGAATGTTAGTTTGTTTTGGACAATCAACGTTGCTTTTGTGTGTGTGTGATAAGTACTTATTTCCATTACTGTCAAGTATGCACGTGTTCATGCGAGTGCTGTATAGTACAGTCCACTCAAGCTTTTCCAATTGTATGTGCACGTTTATTGATGTGCGAGTTTTGTCTTTGCTTGCGCGGTTCAATAGAATTTACCCACAACAAGACATTAAGCCATAAAGATCACAAAATTCAACAAAATCCAAACATACAAGTAAATAAACACATGCGTACATACACACAAACCTTGTGGCATGCCCGAGGGCCTGGCCCTCCATCTTGCTTTGTGTCATCAGACAAGAGAACCCATCGCTGGGTATTGATTTCAAACACCCACAGATCGCTGTAATCACGCTTCCCATTCCATCCACCCATTAAATATATTCTGTATGTGTGCATTTATGTATGTGTCTTGAAGGAACCGAATACTTTTTGTCTGTCTGCCATGTATCCACCATAAAAATAGTGTGTGTGTGTGGGTGGGTGGGTGTGTGTGGGGGTGCTCTGTGTTTTGTACGTGTGTATTGTGTATGTAAGAACTGTGTATGTCATGGATATAATTTAATACCTTCTGTTTTACGAGTCATGAGCGCATAAGTTGAGATAGGTATTCAAGTGAAAGATACATACATATTGTACACCCACAACAACCCTTATACTGCAGTCTAGTACTTTCACGTTATGAAAAACTCACACACATGCGAAGAAATACACCAGCACACTCACATGATACACGGCTCATATACATATGCCATATGTATCTACATGGACACATTCACTGCCCCTCTTTATCTTACCTTCCCTTGTCTGCATCCATAACCATAACATGACCCCCTCTCCGTCCCGGTCGGCTATCAGTAGGGGACCCGTTTGCATCCACTGGTACTATATGTTTCCATTCCGGACTGTATCCCATCTACATAACATGACGTTCAAAACTGTGTTGGTACATTTCAGTGTGTGTACTTGCAAGTATACATACGAAGTTTGCGAGTTATTCTATATAAAAAATTCACGGGAGACAATATAAACGGATACACATATATTTTATGCATGTATACACGTACGTTTTTGATATAGTGTTCAAAGACATTTTCTTGGCACATCTCTTTAAGAAGGGCCTCACTCGCATTGTAATCCGCATTCACTACCAACAGTTTGTGCAGCTGTGAGAGAACTGGATGCTCTAATGCCACGTTGGTCATGGCTTGTAATGCATCGAATGCTGAACAGCATTGGAACATGGTGATTTAAAAGATAAATTTCTGTTGATAAGAATTGGTGAACAAATACAAATGTGTACTGGGCACGTTTTTGGATCTAAGATCTATGCAACATGTCATGTTCATTCAGATGGTATTAGTAATAATCTGACTGTATCATGGTACGTTTTAGTCCTAAGTTTGATATTTAAACAAATAAATTCTGTTCCTCCATCGAACGCCAGGACATGAAAAAATGACCAAGAATTCAAAGTTAAATATAACTGTAAGCAGTAACAATAATCGACTACTTCTTAGTGCTTCGAACATTCCAAATGTCCATATAATTATGTGTGATGTACAGTGGTTGCCGTGATAGCAGCTATATACTTGCATATTTATGAAAGGTTGTAGTGATGGAGGAGTTAAACTTTACCAATTACAATGCAGACGCTCACGCGCATGCACATCACACCTTGAATATGATTTCTTTGTCTGAGGTGTTTTAAACAAAGCTTGAGCGCTTCTCTCTCTAAGTGTTCATCGGTATTTTTTCGCGCGTTGGCAACGTAGTTGGGCTCGGAAATTCCTTTCAGTTGCATGTACCTATATGCATACGCATGTCAATCCGTGTTTGTATGATGACCAAAGGATAACGAATATGGTGGATACACATATTAGTTCGCTTATGCACACAAGATATGTTGGTGTGCGACGTAATCAAATAGTGGTAGAATTTATATTTATGTAAGCTAGATAAATATAAAAGGTATCACGAACGGTGTAAAAAGTATCACGAACGGTGTAGCGCTACAAACTACTTCGACAAAACAGTAGACAAAACTATACATATATCAGGGAGAACATACAAATTATATTAAGGATGTGCATACACATAAACACACATGTGTAGCCAGTACATATAGCCGCTTGTTGATGGTGTGTAAATGCATGGCATACCAAATGGAGTAGTTAAAACTCTCGCCAAAAGATTGCAGAGGTACTATTTTAATATAACGACAGACGAAAGGTAGACCGTCAATCTGCGAAAAGAGTGTGTAAACAAAAATCGTAAACATAAGTATTGGGGGTCCGTGTATGTGGCTGCAGCTGTGACTGCAGACGCGCATGTGCGTTTCGTGTGGGTATGGATTTTGGAAGTCATAGTGAGAATCGGAGTACGGTGGGCGTATAACTGGGTGGTATGCAAATATGCATACATACCTAGTGAACTATGTGCTTAATGACGTATGCTTATATAAACAGTACTTGAGCGTTTATACGTACATACATATACAAACCGGTCCACCTAGAAGTAAATATGCAAGTAAGCGTGCACACAAGAATAGACCACGCAAAACACGCACCATGTGAAGAACAGGGAATTGTTCAAGTTGATCGTCGTTGTTAAGACCACTGTGCAAAATTTCGATCATGCCCTCTTCAGTCATTCCCCCGTACACTTTAAACTCTTTCATGTTACAGATATGTATCTTGCAATACTTACCGAACGTGATTGAGTGGACGATGGTGTCTTTCTGCCAACACGAGTATATAGAGAACGTAAATAATGGGTGAGTGATTGATGGAATTGGTACATACTTGGATGTTATGTCCATTTTTACTTGTGTGCTTGATTATATATATATATATGTGTGTGTGTGTGTGTATGTGTGTATGTGTGTGTGTATGTGTGTGTGTATGTGTGTACAGTATACTTGAGCCTGTATACATGTGCCATCGGCAACGTCGTGTTAGCGATGTACTCTAACGAACACGTGTAGCCATTAACAACACAGTTTGCATATCGTTGCGAACGTTGACGAAGAGACACTATTACATCACTGCTCTTTGGCAGCATTTATTGAGAAGGAGTGCATGGACGCATATATGCTACCTCCTACCAACGACGACTTGCGGACATGTGTCTGCGTAAATATTACCTGTAGCTTTACGCATATAAATTGCTGTCTATTATTCGAGCCGGTGCTCCATCTTGAGGCTTGATTTGTGGGTTGATTTTCCATGATATTTTCAGGGTGGAAATTAGCACTGTAGCTGGACCATGACGCTATGTCGTATGGCACGACAGTCAACTGTGATTTGTCGGAGTTTGCAAAATGTACGCGTGTGAGTAAGACTACGTGAGGCGAGGATGGAGGAAAGCATGAATGTCTAGCGCAAGTTCAGCTAGAATACGTAATCGCACATGCAAAAGCTATTTAATGTACAATTTCTAAGGTGAAGTGTATCTTTCGCATATGCAGGTTGACGTGTCAATAGATGCACGTCACAAAAGATATATGCACACCTCTACGAGAGAAACTTTCGTGTGCTTTCCGCGCACGTCAATCTGGGACGTAGCCATTGGTTTCTCGTGTTCCCGAGAGAGCAGCATTTCAAGAAAAGTGCCTTTCAAAGTTTCAAAACGAAATCCTCATGCAAATGCAGATTGGAAATAAGTCGATGTGCCTTGAATTCGTGGATAGTTGTAAGGGGATTTATGAGTACACTTTTATGTGTGCATATATATATACATGCGTGTGTGTGTGTGTGCGTGCGTGCTTATATATATGTGTGTGTGTATGTATGTGTGAGCTTGCGTGTGCTTGTATGTAAGTGTGTATATATATGTGCATACGTGTGCGCGCGTATATAAAACTATATATATAACTACACTTACTACTACTACTGCAACTAGGACAGGCCCGACAAGCCCGCCTTGCACTCTGGCGGGTTGAGGTGTCGGGCGGGGTCGGGCGGGGGTTGGAAAGCAGTGAACGGTTTTTTATTTAGTCTGTCAAGTCAACGTCCGTCAGTCTAATAATAGGGATAAAATTGTAATTAACTCTTTAACAGTTAAAATATAGCATATTATATATATATTTAAAACTAATATATAAATATAGTATAATAAAAACAAACAAACAAAATATAATATAATATTTTTATAGTTTTTGCTGTCTTTTTTTGTTTGTTTGTTTTTTCAATTTTCATTATACCCGCTATTCTCTAATGCTTCGTTCAAAACAAATTGTTTTGAAACATTCGGTGTTTTTCAGCCTGTCAAGCTTCCTCAGTTTCCATGTCATCACTTTATATATAGATAGATGACCACACTTGCCACTGCTGCACCGTCATCACTTTATAGAAAAGATGGAGATGTATCACAGATGTCATCACTTTATATATTAGAGGACCTATGCATGGTGGTAGGAAATGTTGATCACATCGTTGAAGAGCAATATCACAATCCATGCATGCGTCTACGGAGCCCTAATCAGAACCTTCCTGCTCATAAGAGATATCGTCCTCCTAAATGTCCGAGCAGATGGTTAATCTTTATTTTATCCGAGCATAAGTGACATATTACTGTTGAAAGAACGATGAATTGTGTCCTGCTAAACAACTTCAGCAAAGAGCAAGCTATTACGACAGATTGACGCGTTCATAGTTCATATGTACCATCTGTTGAGAGTCCAGAAATACACCAACCATACCTAGATGCAAAATACATTTCTACGGAAGTTCGAGCAAAATATCGAATATAACAACTTCGTTCCACGCGAGAATCGTGATCTCACAACTAATAACAACAGCGCGAGCATATGTACAAATTCGTTCCATTTAAGAGGACATAGCACATGCACAGATTCCGACGCAATTCAATCTCTTTGAAGGGACCGAAGCACAAAATCTAATTTGAATAACAGATACCCTAGAGCAACATACGGCGTGTAGACAACAACAAGGAAGAACAATATCCAAAGCGCTTGTAATCTTGATTAGTACAGATATTCCGTCCTGGATACATCAATGAATCTAGCGCCCACCAATGTCCCAAAACCGTACAAGTTATCTGAATGCCATCCCTAAATCCTAAATCCGAATGACTGGAATGTGGCATATCACAAGAACTTTGAACGACTTTGTAAATTCATGCGAATATCTTGTCAGCAAACACCTTCGAATGTGTAATGCATCTTTCAGAGACATAATCAGCCAGAAAGTATGATTACTCCTAACACATCAAAGTACAATCGAACCTAATAATATATCCACGCTACTAAATCTATTTGTTTAATCTTGTTAAGGTTCAGATTATATTGGGAGTATATTGCACCGCGGAAATCTTAATCAATCGACATGTATATTCAGTAAGGCTAGGTGGTTGATGATATCAAAGATACTGTGTAATGTACAATTTCCAACCTCGACAACTCATCGTTGATGTCGAACTGAGCGAATTCCGCTCGATTCTATCATTCATATATTACTTTAGGGCTATTAGAAATTTAGCTTGATCAAGGTTCGACAGGTAGATTTCGAAAGAATGCGTAATCTATATCAGAAGTGTGATTTTTTTATACTTCTGCCTTTTGCTGCATCGGTATTTTCCTTTTGTACTAGACGTGCGATTGAAAAATCAATTACTTGAACAGATTGGAGATTAAATCGTTTAATCTAGAGATGGAATAGAAATGCTATACTGTTCCCTTTAAATTTGGGAGTCTTCGGTAAAGGTTTTGGAATTTGCCTCCTTCCTGAGATAATTGTATCATGCTATTTGATGTTCTTGTCGCGGCAAATGCTTGGTAATAGGCGGTGTGTGGTATGTAGAGCTATTATGGTATCGTATCTTGATATTAAACTTAACTTGAATTATGAAAACTGCTATTGAGCAAAACACGACCACCTTCGCGTTTTGACACTATCATACGTTTGTTGTATTCACAGTAACATAACTCCTTTCATGTTTGTATTATGTTCTGCAAATCGCTGCTCATCTTGACGCCGACAATTCTGAATCGGCGATGCTTGAGGGTACCACTGTGAACAGAAGTGTTCCTTCGTGCTTCGTTCTCTGTATTGAAAATTCATAGTAGTACGTGGTGTATAAAACAGTATAGAAACAGACTAAAGAATTCGTTGGTCTATATGCCATTCTTAGCTAAGAGGAAGTATATGATTCAATAAGAATGCTATGAAACCTCGCAGCACTATATGACACCACATGTCCAGTAGTTGTTAACCAGAAACCTTTCGCAACGATTCAAGCATAGAATAATCTATCGGTTTATTCCATGCCATTGATAAACACAACTTTTGTACACAAATCGCTCTTTTTACTGAACATTTCGTACGCTGTCGTCGCTTCTCGGAGTGGCAATCTATGTGATACGACGCTCGCAACAACATCTGCAACCCTCTCATCCCTCTGAAGCCAATCAGCAACAATCGGCATAAAGTATCTAGCCGGGCATCTGCCAAACCTCAGTGTTATGTTGGAATCATAGCAGTCGGCCGGCGAAAACGGTAAGGTATCGTCAGTGGCAACACCGACAGAACTAAGAGTACCACCTGGCCTGACTAGTCCGAAAGCAGATTTAAGAGAAGCCCCCGAGCCGACACACTCGAGGACCGAGTCTGCGAGACGGCCAACATGGTGCATTAATACCTGCGATTGAATTTGTAGTTTTGAATAATGATATCTGCGTTATGACCATGTGTAGATGACAGATGAGCAGAATCTAATTTACACCTCCAATACAAGTATTTTGAGTCAGATGATTTTGAATAATGATAAACAGTGGATAACATATAATAATCTCGCGTATACTTCTCAAATAAGAATAAGCATATACATAGCTCAGACACAATTGTTCCTATATATTCTACTGAAAAATGAAATACCCGATTTGGGTCCTCGGATGTGAAGTCGATTGGAATGGCACCAATTTCTTTTGCTTTCTCTAACCGTTTAGGTACACAGTCTACAGCAAATACCCGTCCAGGTAACCCTCCCTTCTCAAATGCACTGATAAGAGCTAGCATGCCCACTGGGCCCATTCCAACCACAACAACCACGGCATCGGAAGTGGGTATGTCCGCGCGCGAAGCGCAGAAGTAACCAGTACTTAGAATATCACCTACGAGTAATGCTGACTCTGCAGGAAGCTGATGTTGTGCGTACATACATTAGTGATGTCGACGGTAGTTCGTGGTTTGATTAAATCAAGCTTTGCTTCATAATTAGTGTATTTATCATGTTACATATGTAAATACGAATGCAACGTATAGGTAACAAAATGAGAAATAAAAATTGTGGAAGTTTGGCAATGTCGCAAAACGTGATAGTAGAGTTTCTCTCTATGTATTCGCCAGAAATCGTATACAACTAGCCACATACCCTCATATGTATGTTTGCTTAAAGTTAAAATGTGGTATTCATATATAGTATATATTTCTGTGCATGTACATACAGAGTGCAGATATTTACATACATACATGTATATATGAAAATGTACCCAAGGAATGCCACATTTCAAGCTAGTTTCACGACTAGCGGTGATCAGGTGACGCTAGTACCGTAGATAAATTGTCCATTCGTAGAAATAACTGCTTACTCTACTTTACAACAAATATACGCTAGTGGATCACACATGCAACCCAGCCCAGTAAAATGTTCATAGTGTAAGAGTGCAAGGGAGTCCGAAACACTACATCGAACGGATCGGCACTCACTTTGGAAACAATCGGCAACATAAATAGCATGAACGGTGAGTTAACTATACATAAGAATTATTGATCTAAAGCATGCACAGTTCGCCAACTATAGTGTACTTCTTTGACTAAACATGAATTTTCACGCAATAAACACGCAATTATAGGACAGACCATACAGGCCCATCAAACAACTCACAGAACTAGTAAATACCTTCTCTGGAAGCTTCATAAGAGTGGACTTTGCCAGCGGCACTCGAATAAACTCAGCCTGCGCCCCATGCAATCCACTACTATCACTCTCATTTTTCCATCCAAACAACTGCCCTTTCACACAACGAGAGGGTAGATCATTTATACAGTAGAAGCACTCACCACAACACGTTGTGAAAGGTGAGCAGACGGTATCTCCCAATTTAAGTCCATCCACTGCATACCCTAGCTCATGTACAACACCTACAAACTCGTGGCCCATTATAGTACCCACTTCCAACCCACCCTCACGCCCACTGTAAGGATGTAGGTCTGAGCCGCAGAGTCCAGCGTGTGATACTTTAATTATTGCGTCCGTAGGTTCTTGGATTCTAGGCATGGGTACGTCAGTGCGATATTCAATTTTCCTCGGACCTCCGAAGACTACAGCACACATATGTTGCCCCGTCATCATGTGTGAACGTTGGTGGGTGAAAGTTTGAAAATGCAATTTAAAAATTGAAAGTCTATTCACATCGGCGCAAGAAATGCAAGTTGTTTGTTTACATTACAGAACTTTTATAGCTTTTTGGTTTTTTTCTTAATTTTTGGTGGAAATATAGAATTTTTCATTTGACGATTACACTACTGAAGAGGTGGGTATATATAACCCACATAGTGAAATGTTTATAGAGTTGTGGTTGCTGCCGAGAAGAAAAGTTTATACACAGAAGATGCACGAAGTGCGTTTCGACGAAAGAAGATAAGCTTGGTTGCGTTAGTATGTTCGGACCGCTACTATTCAAAGGCTAGTTTCCAGCCATATCTATTGATACGAGACAGAAGATGCGTAGTCGTGTTATGGAGAACGAGCACATCACAAAGTAAGATCATGAAGTAACAATCTATCGAGACTATAGAGGTAGTATTATTTGTCATCACGATCGGCCTTGTAGAACTATGTATCGAGAAATTATAGCGTAGTGAGGAACTCACACGATAAACAACTTTACATCTACAACGGTCTCCTCCTCGAAGATAGATGCTATTACATTCTCTCATAACTGATCATCATGACATGTACTCACCTACCGAATGGAGCGTTGTGGCTGGCAAGAGTGCTTGGTATTATAATCACTACACGCAGTTTCAGACTTGCGTGGATATGCTATGAATCGACATGCGTTTCATTTTTGCACCGCATGCTCAGCAATCGTCCACGTTAAGACATAACTTTCCTCTATTGACGAGAACCACCTAATTTAGGACGTATGCCAGTGTCCTCATACATGATCAAAGAATACTCAAAAAACACGCCAACTCGCAGTCTCGCACAGGGCTGACCTTAACATGATTATAGCGTGCCTTGTGGTATACTTTTAATGTATTTGACAGGCACAACCCCTCCTTTCATAGTTCCGAAATTCAGATGTGTGATGAGAATACGTCCGAAACGAAATTAGAGCGATCTACAAAACAGACATACTTTATTCGTAGGTACTGTTATAGCAGAGTGTGGTAGTGCCAATCATATATTGCACGTTTTTTATTTTTCTAGAAATTGTCTCTGTACATCTTAGTTTGGCGCATTCCTTATTATATATATATGTGTCCAATTCCCCGCGAGGTATTCAGCCTAGCTTATTCGCAGCGTACGAGCTTCGTCTTTATGACTATTGCTCTTCTTGATGGTAGAGTGGTGCTCTAATAATTGATGTAGTTGTGTCGGAAGGCTAGAATAAATCTCCACTAGTTCTACTCATATTCAATAGAAACCTTCTCACGGGATATTGCTCTGCGATCCATGGAGGTCGACTAGATGAATAGACTGTAGCCGGCCGCAAAGAAAAGCTACAAGGAAATGAATAGAAATCTAGAGGATTCACAGGCATACATGGGGTTTGAACAAAAACTATATTGAATATTGAATTAGCCTGTAGCAGTTGTTCTAACATTCCAACTGGTTCGTCACACGATAAATTCACATCGCATTGATCGTATACGTTCTCAATACCGCAACGGACAGTCACATCCAATCAATCCGATTTACTTTTGACAAAGTTTGCCCTCATCGAAACGATTGCGATGAAGAACATGTTTCTGCGGCATGAACTACTGGTGCTGCAGAAGACAAAATCCATCTCTCCATTATACTTGATCGACATCAAGTGAATACATTCAATTTTAATGCACACATAATAATGGTTGCAATAAGATTTTGATGGCGTTACAACTCCATCATGTTCAATCGACATCGGTGAACATGTTCAATTCGAGTGCAATGACAATGATTGTACATAAATAAATTGAATGCATTGAATGCGTTGTATGTCATCTCGTTTGGTCTCGGAGTATTGGACATTCAGCCATCGTGAACGTATTCACAATCAAACCCTCTTACATGTCATGATTCGGATTTTCTAGTTTGTGCACCACTTGAAATTGAAAGATACACTACATAGGACCGTTGATTGCTGTGTGCTTCCAAGGCTTGTCTGCGTGATTGGTGATATTGTTATCTTTCAATAAAGAAGATATTGTGTTAATGAATGTAGATAAGTTCTTGTGCAGTTGCATCTGTTCGCCATAAACTTTTGTTAGCTTCAACTATCATTGCTCAGCACATCTAACAAGCTCTTGCACCTAAGTCGCCACAAATATTGGGCATTCTACGTAAGCACTGGAGTAATGTGTTCAACGTTGAATTCGATATTGTAGCAGCGTTCCCTGACAACAGATTTGTTAGCAAACCATTCATTCAACTGATAGGTGTAGGTGCATCCCAACCGGATTACCTGTCCCGACGACCGACACTGGGAGATCTTTAGCGGTTAACGTGTGCTCACTAGGCTCAAGCTTCTATAGAAACAACAAATAAATTAGCTTCGGTCGAATAGAATTAAAATGCTATAGGAACAAATTATTCCTAACATTCTTAGACTCGCACCATGTTGTAGACTCACAGCAGAAACACACAAAACACAACACAGCTTCATTTCTCACTTAGTGAGTGGCAGTGTGGAGAACATACACATGAAATAGAAGCCATGGGTATCAGGATATGCCTATGTGCTGTGCGTTGATTATGTGGAGAGAGAATTCTATAGGCTAGGGTTGAGACTCGAAATACAAGATTGCAAAGATTCTCTGGATACGTCTTTGAAACTATCTCGTCGCGTGCCTAATTTGTGAGCGTAAATATATTGTACAGACAGACCCATCCACAAACACGTATTGCGCAGTAAACTCACATTTGTTCACTTTGTTTCCTTTTGTTTCCTTTCTGTTAGTTATATCGTGCAATGATTGGAATGGGTTCAGGGATATTTGAGTGCTATGCTAACAAGAACAGTATTTTGACAGTTTCAAAATAAAATGGTTTAGACGCTGTAAATAGTAATCAGTCGCAAACAGTTTACGACTCAAAAACTACTTTTTACTGAGTGAGATCAGTACTGCATACAGCAAGTGTCACACGATTACCCAAATGCTATCCCGAAACCTCTTCCTAAACCAAAAAAAAAAAAGCAGCGACCATGATGAGCGATGACAAAGGAGAACACTGTGTGTGAACTATTGGTTTTGACGTTATTCAAAACAAAACAATGTAAATTAATTTCGTTTTTTATTAGCTCCTAACCTGTTTTTCTCTCTGTTCAGGAGACCCCATGTCGATAGCAATTAGTCGATTCTGCATAAAGATTTCTTAAATCTCCTACCCTCCCCGGTCCTGCTCTTCTCCGCTAACAACCCCCTTGATGAAACAAACGAAGGATGGCAGGAATAGTCCGAGTAGCTAAATCCACGAGATCCTAAGAGTATAGAAGGTATTTTTTTACCCTTTGGCTGAATCCCTGCGGCACCGCTATTCCCCAACGTCCTCCTCATCCACCCCTTGACCCGTCCAGCCAACTCAGCCCCACCCGGTCGCAAACCCCATCGGCCCCCTCCCACGCCCTCCTCTAGTTTTTCCTTTTTTTTTACCTTCTGAAGGAGTCGGGTGGGGTACTCTGAACTCTAAATGAAAGCTCTGGGAAAAACAAACTGTGTACATTGCCGTGAATATATGTAGAGTAGAGTTGTTGTAGTACAAAACTGTGCTCGCTCGCTATGACTCCAGGCAGGCAGGCAGGCAGGCAGGCAGGCAGGCAGTAAGGCAGGCAGGCAGCAGCAAGCAGTCTTTGCATATGCACAGTAACATATTAACGACAGTCTCTCCAGCGTAATGTGACATTTGTGAACCGAAACCTTTATAGTGTGGAAGTTAAAGGTTGTCAATCAGACCTATCAAACCAAAAGCTAAAGAAAGGAACGTATATTTCGCTCTCACTGGCGCACCAATGTACAAGTGCTACAGAGGGATACATTTGTTAACGTTCAGTAATGGTAAGCTATTTGCGCAGTCTGTTACTAGCCACATGCAAAATTACACCATCGGACATAGAAGGCATAAACGTATTCGAACTACAACCAACGCCTCAATATCTGTCAGTGAGCATTCAACCTGAACTCACTTATATTCCTCTTGTGATTCAACTTTTCACAGTGTCGTCTGCAACTAGGAGACAAAGCTTACAAACGACGTTAGGAGTTTATTCATTTGACGCCGTCGTAAGATTCGCAACACATATACGTACACGCTTTCTTCTGCTCCGATTGAGCGCATAATCGTAGACGTTGTTTGCCAAGGTCGGCAACATGGACATTAGTCAGCCAACTGGTTCTGACCAGTGCGTGGATATGGCTAACAGCGAAAAGCCTGCGGACGATGACTCTGCCAAGCCTACACCAGAGAAAAGCGAGCAAAGTTCTGCATGTAACGAGGTCGTCAAAAGAACCATTACCAACAGCTTTGAGAACATGCGAAGCATGTCGCTGCCAAATAGCATGGGCGTCGGCACGGACATGGAGATGGAATTGGATAATACATCTGCAACCAGCACGAATGACACCAAGAGACCCTATTCAGCGAATTCTAGCGTGACAACTAGAGATTTGGACCTACCTTTCGACTTTGAGCTTAATGAGGAGCTTTTCGGTTCTGCGACAGATGCTGATTCTTTCGCAAGTTCGAATGCTCATAACAACAACGATACCCATATGCAGAACGTCCACGCAAACGCACATCCCAAACCTGGACCTTCGTTCACACACTCGCATTCGTTTCCGCAACATCATTCACGTTCTCAGTCACCGTCGCATCCAATTGCCACACACTCCAACTCGTTTTCTGGTCTTTCAACATTTTCGAGTGGAGCACAACTTGTGCGCTCGCACGGTTCAGCCCATACACTAACGCCTGGTTTCCACCCATCAAAGATTAATCCATCATCCGTAGGAAGTAATCCGGGATATAGCAACGATCTTCTTATCGATACCGCGGATGCGTTGCTAGAGAGACTGATTAATGAGGCTGAACAGACCGAACACAAGCCTACCACTGTTTTTGGTTCGTATTCAAAAAATGGTAGCACCAGCCATACGAATGTGTTCAGTAATGTCGAGGCTAACCATGCAATGTCTGCATCGAAACATACACAAGCACACGAGGGAACATCGATGGCACCGTCCACGTACAGCCAACACCAGCACGGACGTACTTCTAATACTGAGACCGAGTATGGACATACAGACTTGTACACAAACACTGATGAGGATATTCTCAGCAGGTTTATGAACCACGATATGATGACGAATGGAGACGGAAAGCGCAACCTGCAGTCTAGTTCGGCAACATCCTTACTTTCGACAAGTACACCCGTACTTAACACCATGCAACGCCAACACGCGCTAACTAGTCACCAAGGTTACAGTAGTGATCTGCTATTTAATAGTGTGAGCAACAGCCTCAGCACGAGCACTCATGATTTGTTCAAATCATCAAGGACCATTGGATCATCGAGCACGGTTGGAAATGGTACAGGTCCATACATTGATCCGCTCAGTAGTGCGAGCCAAGAGTATGATGTGTACGCACTTCAGTCTCAGCCACAACCACCACTTACATACGACCCGAGTGCATTTGCCTCTCACACAAATATGCTTAAGCATCAGTATAATAACAGTATAGGAGGTGGAAGTGCAAGTGGAAGTACGACCGAGTTGAGGTTCGACACGGACGATGAGTTGCTTGATAGTTGTGCAATGTTGATTCAGCAGCACGAGAACACCAAGCACAGCACATTCAACAGCAACACTGCCACAAACACCCCGCCCACAGCGCACAACAACAATATGCAACAGCAGGCTCACCCTCACAGATATGCACTTACGCAAAGTAGTCTTGTTAAGGACGAGAATATGTATGATTACTCACTTCACATGGCTAATCATATTCCATTGAAGCATGAATCAAACTCTGTCGTGAGGTCCCTCGATAGTCTCAAGAATATGAGGAAAAACGAGAAACACATCAACAACAATAGTAGTAATAATGGCAGCGGCTCTAGTAATCATGGTAATGGAATGGTGGATACCTCGGACAGTCCTATGGTGACTCAAGGAAGTATCGTGATGGAATTGTGCTCTCCTGAGTTGTGGCGTCGATTTAAGAGAGAGGACACTGAGATGATCATGTCGTCGAAAGGAAGACAAATGTTCCCGCAACTGAAGGTGAAGGTCAAAGGGCTGGAGCCGAGGCAGTTGTACGCAGTATGGTTGCACTTTTCTACCGAGGATGAAGAGACCCAATGTTGGAAGTGGAACGCAGATATGGGAAAATGGGAGATCCGAGATAAAACAAGTATGTGTTTTTGTCGTTGTACGTACTATTCTGCGGTGAGTTCGCACTATGCTGTAGTAAATAAGTTTTTTTAGGTGCTCTATCTTGCGAAATAGAGAGCATGCTACTATGCTAAATAGCGCGTTTATATCACCCATTTCAAACGCAGAAAAACAAATGCAAATGCCCGCTCCCACCAACTCGAATGTGGAAGTTTACAATCACCCGTGGGTAACTGCCCCTGGTTCTAAGTGGATGGAAGACGCGATCAGCTTCGACAAACTACGTCTGACCAACGACCCGAACAACACAACATATGTCATACTTTCTCCTTTCCGCCGTTATGTACCTGTGCTCTACATTATCCCGGTTATGAGTATGTTCGTGAATGTATTTCTCTTTTTCCGTTACTTTGATACGTTTTCATTGCTTGCCATGCCATAGTGGAGAACTTACTCCTTAACGCTATATTTACTGCGAATGTTTTCTTTTGTTGTTCATATTGAAAACAGTAATAGAGGAAACACAGGATCTCGTTATGGACGGCGACGTCAACTTCTTCCGCATCGAACTGGCTCAGTTTATCAGTTCCTCGGCTTACCACAACCCGAAGATGGCGTGTCTGAAAATAGAAACAAACCCCATGGCCAAGTCGCAGCGGAACCGCCTAAAGCAACCCTCGCCTCACTCATCCAACCCCAATTCCCCTAGCGTGCATCTACAGCAACGTCGACAACAGCAACAACAAGCACAGCATATGGGTGGGAGCGGTTTAAACGCAAACGCACGTGCAAACCAACGTCAACAGCCACATCCCACTTCGTCCGTCATTAAGGCCCCTGGTGGACGTCGAAGCAGCCTCCAACACACCTTCGCCGCCCCAATTAATAACTCATACCAGCCCAGCACCCCCAGTATAGACAGTTTTGGTGGTACGTGAGTCATTGTGTGAAGATGTGGAACGTATTGTATTGTTGTGGGTACTGCATACAAGAAGACCAGATGGAAAATACATGCAGCATCATATACTAGACCGAGCAACGAATATATTCTAAAAACGAATATTTTCGAAACTATCCGTCCCCTCTCTTTTACTGCGTAAGTTGCCATGTTTACGGCGGCCCTGTCAGAGTACCGGAATTGGGACTTCTTGCACTTGAGAGAGAGAAAAGAAAATAAGTAGGCATGATAAATAGCAATATACTGAAGGCACCTGAGAACAGCTTATTGAACCAAGATGGGCAGGGAGTGAAGTGCTTTATCGCAAGTGAGAGTTTGGTTTCCAGGCTTGCAAACGATAGTTTATATTGAGTCCTACGTATAATACAAGTGAGGTGGCCTAAGACAATATCTAGATTACGGATATGGCTTTAGGACCAATAATTTGAACAAATACATAAATAACATTGTTCAATCAATAAAAGTAATAATGAAGCAGACCATCGTGAGTCTGTTTTTGCAACGAAACTATCCACAACCTCGTTTAGAGGCAACGTGTTTGAGATTAAATGAAGAAATGTGATAGACCTCTCTAGTAGACGACAGTAAATTTTGAGACATCAATCAATAATTACATTACCTAGCCCACATATTTTTCTTATCATATCGGTCAAGCATAGCACTATGGAAGGATGTACAGAGAATATTCACTGATCGACAGAATGTTCTCGTTGATATGGAATGATAAATAAAAGGATGTACTGATAATACTCACTTGGACAGAATGTTCTCTTTGATATGGAGAGATAAACAAAAGTATGTACAGATGTAAGTTCTCGTTGATATGGAATAGTCAAATCTCGATGGACTGAATGTTCGTTCTCGTTGATATGGGATGCTCAGTGAGTCGCATCTATGTTATGCAGCTACATCTACGAAAAAAAGGTTACTTTCGAATATGTTTTGCCCTTAGCAACGAGTAGTTCGGTGAAATCCCAATGGCAACCAGAAAACTGATCACATGTGTGCTAAATATTTCAGCCGATATCAAAATTGCAGGTACACCAGCTAGGTCTAGACTGAGTTACGTTCTCATTGAAATCACCCACCCAAACGACAGTAGCTTCAATCTTGTTTATCTGGCATCGTTTCTGAACTAGTCAAGTGATTTCTAAAAACGTTCAATCAGTTGCTCGTTCCGTTCAACATGTAGTGCTCATTAGTTTGAACTCCATTATGAGTAACTCCAACATTCTCATCAAACCATCTCATACTTTATCATCGCGTGTTGCGTCAACTATATCGAAGGTTGTAGATAAAGAACACGAAACAACAACAATATAGTGTTCATTCCGCTCAATGAACCTTGTGCATTATTTATGCTCAAGTAATTGAACTTCGAACATTCGAAAGATTATAGGTGACCAGGCAACTCATTTATGACGAGTTATCGCATGAAAATAACGCAAGATAGACGCAGCACAAGGGCAACTCGATTAGGAACAGGTTAAAGACATATATATAGAAACTACTTGCACCGGTTAAAGCATGCTACATTTACTGGTAAATATAAATCAAGCATAGCTATCCTTCAGCACATTGCATATTTATACATTAATAGACCCTGTTCAGATAGTAAAATTTCCACTTTGTATCGAGGAATATTCCGGTCAAGGTTGCGAGAAACATTACGATGGCTCACCTCTCGTATTGTTGAGGGTGTGAGGAGCATATATTTCATGAGAATGATTTGTAGCAATTTACATGTGTACGTGACCGAGTCGAGTTGATTGCTCGACACGCTTACTATTTATAGACAGGGTACAATATCTACGTAGAACACAAGTATAATAAGCACGACATTGTAAGAATACAGAGCCTATGAAACAAATGTACTGTAATACTGCTTATTGCTTTCGTATCATCACAAACAGTCATGGTAAATTGTTTGTTCGAAATGGGGACGATCGTGGAAAGGCTATAGGTATACTAAATGGAGAAGAGAAGCTAGTCACTGCTGCTTATACAGTTGAGAACTTGTGTTCTAACTAATTATTGGTGTTTATGCAATGACGACTCGCACAGGCCTACTACAGTTACAAATCATAGACTATGAAGCAAACGTTGCTATGTGGTGTACAAACCCAAAATCCTCAGTGCGAATCCTTGTGAACCATATCCTCGCTAACAGCAAAGGCATTCAGAGAGAATGTTGTGAACCCTTTCCTCATGTCCTCATTTACAGCAAAGAAATGCACTCACTCCCTTCACGATGCAGTTGCGCTTTGAAGACGTGTTTCACAAGTCTGAATTCTGTTAGTACACCCATAACCTTTCCCGGATCCTCCCCACAATTTACCATGACTGTTATTGATGATACAAAAGCAATACAATAGTATTACAGTATATATGATTCATAAGCTCTGTATTTTTGCAATGTCATGCATAGCAACTCTTGCTTCATAGTCTATGATTTGTAACTGTATGTATGCCCGCTCGAGCCATCATTACATACTCACCAATAGTTTGTCAGAATACAAGATCTCAACTGTGTGAGCAACAGTGACTAGCTTCTCCACTTAGTACACCTATCTTTCCACGATCGTCCCCATTTCGAACAAACAATTTACCATGAATGTTTATGATGATACGAAAGCAATACAATATAACTGGACGTTGGCAAATCAAAAGGTTTCGTACAGTGTGGGACTTACCCCTCTCAACAGCAGCATCGGTTGATGTGAACAATAAATGTATGAATCACGTTTAGCGCAAAGTGTCACATACATACTATAATTATCTTGTATTTCTATCGGTTGCTTGTTGTCTTGACAGACTTGTTATATTCTTACTTCCAGGTTAAAATTATCTTAAATATATGAATAAGTCGAAAGGAGGTGAGGATTCAGTTACACATGGACTGAATACGGACAGTTTTCTTATGATTGAATTTATTTAGATGGATGGTAGTGCGGCTAAGCTACCGAACCATAATCGGCAGTACTCACAAGTATGAAGTACATACCTTGCACTGCAAATGGTCTAGATAGGCATGGAATAAACTCATATAGTAAGTATACAACGCGGTACTTTGCCTCGTGTATATGGTTACAAAAATCGTTAGTTGCAAAGAGGATATGTACACAAATTCTATGTCCGATCTTAATACTTGAGATAAGAGGAGCGAATGTAATATTAAAGTGACAAAATATAATTTAACATCTGTCTATTTGGCATGGTACATGACTGAAAGCCTCTATCATCCGTTAGTTTTAACTGCGCGTTAAAGACCGAACGTTAATTCACGGTGCTTGTTCATGTGCCTACGGGTCAACTCAATGTGCCGCCAAAACTATGGAAAGAGACCAATCAGAAGCGGTGACAGAAGTGGTGACGTTTCAACACACCACACACACACACACAAACACACACACAGACACACACGCACTCACAGACACACACACACACACACACACACACACACACACACACACACACACACACACACACACACACACACACNNNNACACACACATATATATATATATATATATATATATATATATACATATACAAACACGCATCGTTAACACAAACACACAACACGCATTGTTTATATAACCCACGAAATTAAACGTAAACCATTAATAAGACTGGATAAGTGTTTGGGGAAGCTATCATGGCATCCCCAACTGATGACTTCAAGATCGGTAGCATTGTTCGCATCAAGCTAAAGGACTTCGTGTACGTCACTTCAAACATGTGTTTAATTGTTTTCTTTTCCCTTCTTTGATTTTCACTGTTTTTTTATTTTAATAGCTATTGCGGCACGTACAATATATACAAATATACAAATCATACTGTGCATATGTGTGGCGAATTGGTATTATCCATGGTGGTGTCTGTGCGTCTACGGGTTGTTGCATGTATTTGAATACTTGTGCATTTCACGTTTGTGGATAGATATATCGATGCTGTCTATATGAGCTACGATTATTTAATCAATCCTGTCTCACTCACACACATGTATATACATTAACACCCATGCGTACGTATCGCAATTGCGAACGCACTATGTACACGTTCGGTATACACACCGACACTCACTACGTACTATCGTTGCTTTAACAGTACGTATGATGACGTTGAATTCCGCCCTGGACCACATTTGAATGTAGTAATTGGGCCGAATGGATCCGGGAAGTCTTCACTTGTGTGCGCCATTTGTTTGGGTCTTTGTGGAGCTCCAACGTTGCTGGGTCGTGGGAGCTCTGTCAGTGACTATGTGAAACACAAGAAGGACAACGCAGTTATTGAGATTGAACTGTATGTAAAATCCATGTACATATCTGCATGTACTTGTGGTAGCAAGTATTCTTATACGTCTACAAACACTTCTATTTTACAATTGCACTTTTAGATACGAATACATATATGCATACACATATGCATAATCTCACGTAGCACGTGATATATATTGTCCTGTGTAGGAAGGGTAAATTGAAGAATATTATTATTCAACGAACGATCCATTCGGATAACAAGTCTGATTGGTACCTCAATGGTTCGCAGAGTACCCAGGCCAAGGTATTGCTACTCGGCTAGTATCTGTAAATACATCATGTTTGTTTGTGCTTACACGCATACTCCTTCTATTTTTTATGGTCATGTCGTTTAAAATATATATTCACTTGTACATTGTTGTGTATCTTCACATTCAGATGCTATATATAGAGGGGCGAAAAGTATTGTTTTCAGTTTTTAAAGATTGCGTAGCTTCCGTGTGTCATTAATATCTTTACCTCTAAACTATACTCTACAATTTTGTGTATTCGTATGATCGGATGAGACTTCCGTGCCTATGTCTTTTCTTGGCGTGCGTCGTTTCTGTGAATGTGTGACTATTGCTTGTGTTGTATACGTTCCACATGTATTTATGCTTGTGCTTTTGTGGTACTTGTGTGTCTTCCGCCACAGATCAAGGGAATAGTGGCCAATTTCAACATTCAACTAGACAATTTGTGTCAATTCCTTCCTCAAGACAAGGTAACCAGTTTCGCTAAAAGTTCTACCGTTGATATATTGGCACTTACACAGCAAATGGTCGGTACAGATGCAATGCGTAAGGTAAACCGTTAGTTGAATTTCATGTATAAATATGTATGTTGTGTACAACTTCATCTAAATGTAGACACAACACACGTAATGGTGCTTACTGGCATTCAGATCATATGGTGGGTACAGACACTTTGCGTCAGCAATAGTCTATGTGTAGATGTATACATACATACAAGTTTACATATGTACTTCATACTTCTAACGCATCATATTTCTGTCTACCACAGGAGTACAAAAATTTGGTTGAGTTACAGAGACAACAGTTGTCTGAGCAAGCTGGTGATAGTACCCAAATGGCAGAACTGAACAAGCTGAGAGACCAAAATGAACGTCTTAGACCGTATGTCAAACTGTAGCTACACATGTTATGTTGGTGTATGTATGAGTCTAGTTGGCGTAGATGTCAAAAATTTTCTTGCAAAAACTCATAGATATCAGTTGTCTGAGCACGCCAGTGATGTCAGGATTAATTCTAAAAAACAATTCGGTTCTTCGTGGCTGCTGGTGTGTATGTTTGTTTCTTTCGTGTAACAGCGTGTGCGCGAGACTAGGCCAGCATTAGCAGGGATAGCGTTTGCAATCTTCTTCCCTGGGTGGAATCATAGAAGTCTGCAACGAAGATTAAACCAAAATCTTTGTCTTGCACCGTATATACTGCCACATGAACTCACACATGTTCATATGCACGAATACAAAAACAAATACATATCCATATGCACGAATTAAAAAACAAACACATGCCCAAATATCTATACAATGCACCATTACCCGTTTTACATACAGCGAAGTGGATCGATACGAGGACCGAGAGAGAATGGAAAAAGATCTTCATTTGGTTAAAGCAAAACATGCATGGCTGGAGTACGGTGAGATGAAAAAGGAATACTTGGAAAGTAAGAAACGCGTGGGCTCAGTGGCTAATGAGATAGAGATAGTAAGTTGTAATACATGTGTATTTCTTACCTGACACTGAAATACGAGTAAACCGACGTTGGACAAGATTTTAAAGTGAGACTGTTGAATTAAACCAACCAATTAACATACATGTAATGTTTGTATGCTCGTCTGATTTCTATGGTTAAAATTGTTTGTGAATATGGAATCGTACTAGTTTAACTTTGACATCGCATCAACACGCAAATATATATGCATATTCAAACTGCTATAACGAAGTCCACTGACTAGTAGACCTATATATGTATTTACTCTAGTTCAAACACTTATTATTGCCATTAACTCAAAGAAATACACATAAATACTACACAATTACAGACGAAAAAACTGAACGCCCCAATGATTATGAAGCAAGCAAAATTGGAGGAAGATTGGAGGACCGCCGCCTTTGCAGATGATCAAAACAAGACTGCCGCAGAAGACAAATACAAGAAAGCAACGAACGTGGTGTGTTGTAACCCTGTGCGTATCTATTACATGCATGTGTTATTTTGCGACATATCGAGCGTGTGTACTTATGTAAATGCGTGTGCTTAATATTTACATAAATTCATGCGTCCACACACGTTTTTGCATGCAGGCGGATGAGGTTGCACAGCTTCAAGAACGCTATGATAATGCTTTGGGTCGTAAAGCCGCGGCCGAGAAATCTAAGATGGAGGGCGAGAAAAAGATCGAAAAGTTACAGATGGATTATAGTGCAATTGCTGCAAAGGTAGATAAGTTGTCAATACATCCGCGCAAGACTGTAGCTATATGTGTGATCATACATTCGATTATACAGGCGACTTGGTTGTTGATGTTAATTATTTTCATATATGCGTACTCCACCTATACATGTAGCCACAGAGAATGGGTACCTGGGTATCTGACACCCTGACAGACATAAACATAAATATCAAAATCGCGTAACACTTGCATACAGCTTCAAGAAGAAGAAGAGAAAAATTCAAAGGTCGACTATAAGGCTAGCATTACGCAGTATAATACCCGGAAGCGCGAACTCAAGGGATTGATTACTGATATTAATGAACGCATTACCAATATGAATATTGAGCACCAACAGTCTAGTGTATGTATTTTGTGTCTGAGTATGTATCCGTGTTTATGTGTATCGTGTATGTGTGCTTTTGTGTATTTGTGTATGTGCATTTTTGATTAGATAGTATGCTAGAAACATTTTAAAACATAGCTTGTATCACACGCATTTGCTCCAACGTGCTTGGATATTTTTCTCTCATCCACAGTATATGTATATAGCAAGAATTCTACTCAGGTAAATACACACGTACGTTCACCACCACACAATCAGGCAGAATTACAACCACACGTCACATATAAACCGCGATACGTCTGTAAATATGTGTTCATATGGGTATCCACACAAACTTGCACGCATGTGCTTGTCTTCGGACATCTATTGCATACAGAGAATACACCAAATTGCGGAGAATGAACTGAGAAGGATCAATGACCAAGATAGAAAGAAACTCGAATGGCTTCGCCAAAAGAGGTTCGTCACGTGCTCTCGTATATACACGTAGATACGGAATATTCAATGTACTCGTGCAAGTACATACACAGCCATGCGCTCTGTGAGCACACTCGTGTAAACACACTCGTGTATTCAAGTTCGCGAGTATATACGAACGAACGGAAACCCCATAATATCGTGTGCATGATGGACACAGAGATTGCACCCGTACGTAGTAGGTACACAACTGCCTAATACATGCACGCATGCATGCATGCATCCTTTTGTACATTCTCTCTGTATAGTCTTGTATATGCCCATACAAATAACTAATTATAGTCAACGTGTGCACCTGCCGAACACATGTAAATTCTTATGCCTTGCGCTGTACGCGCTCGTAGCAAGGAAGCTTTTGATGCCACGCAGTGGTTGAGAAATAATAAGAATCTTTTCAAAGAAGAGGTGTACGAGCCCGTCTTAACACAGGCATGTTCACATGCACGTTTTTTTTTTGTGTGTTGTTTGCTTATTTATACGTATATGGAATATTTGCAAATGAATACGGATGTGTTGGTTTGAGTATAAGCCCTTATATGGTTCTCTCTTTCTCTAACATGGGCACACCTGTGAAAATCTGGTCGATATTTAGTGTATATATAAAGATTTATGCATGTTTGAATTGGTACTTGTGTGCAGGCACCAACTTGTTGATTTGGTCAAATTCAATAGTACATACACTGTGCCATTCACTATGCAGGCACACTTTACTTACAGAGAAAGAGAATATAGACAATGCACACATGTGTGCTTATATTACGCACGATTGTAATAACAATGCTCCCTACATATAGATCAAGCTTACCGAGCCACAGCACCAGAAGGTCGTAGAGAACACCATTCCATGGCCTATAGCAACGGCCTTTGTGGCCCAGAATGCTGATGACCAGGTATGTAGTGTACATTCACAAATACATACATACATACATACATACATACACACACACATACATACATACATACACATACATACATACATACATACATACATACATACATACATACATACATACATACATACATACATACAGCACACAATACACGCACACGTACGCCACTACAAAGTACGGGAGATGCGTGTTCATACGACTAACAACAATATTCCTATAATCTGTATCTATTTTTTATTACATTGCTCTCTATTGGTATTTCATGGTTGTGAATGTCATTGCAGGAGACCTTTTCAAGACATGTTTTGGATCAGCAGAAACTGCAAATAAACATTCTTCGCGCACCGCCACCCAATACACACTTCCAAGAGAGTGAGACTAAAGCGAATCTCGCCCGGGTGAGTGCATTTTACACATATATTCATATATGTCTGTGAACACAGTATATAATACCAAACGTGATGTACCACATACCACCTTTATCTGCACGACTTCTGTTCTTTACGTATTTGTTGCCAGAAGTGAGACCTGGATATACTCATGCACAGGCACAGGCAAACATACGCACACCCACTCACCTCACCCACCCACATTGTCTATATTTAGAATGGATTTACCGGAATACTGAAGGATTTGTATTCAGCACCCGATGCGGTTAAGCGTACTTTATGTGCACGTGCTCACCATCATGACATCCCAGTTGGTCCTGCCTCCCTCGCAGAGCCATCTAAAATGGACTTTATCCTTGCCAATGTCAAGGTAAATGTACATGTAGCTATTTACGCATCAATCTGACAAGTACGTGTACGCACGAACAATGGAGTTTCCTGGCAATCTGCAACAATCAAATGTCTTGTATATCACTACATACATCACGTATACCACATCCACGCATTCGCGCACTCACTCACTCATACTCGCAAACTCAAATGATTTCCTGTATACAGACAAAACGGTTCTATGCCGGCGACATGTGTATCAACCGTTCACAATCTTCTTATGGTAATAAGGGTATGCTTATTAGGCAGGATTACGTAAGGGGGAAGAATATGTTATTTACAGATAACGAGGGAGATGCTTCAAAGGTCGAGGAGGCTAAGAATGCGCTCACCGAGTCTCAGGTATATATTTTATGTATTAATGCGAGTGTATATTCGTATATGTGTGATCTTGCTGTTCGCACATAGTCATGAAGGATGAACGGCTTATTTAATTCATGGCTCAACGGTCAAGGAGGCCTGTAATGCTATCACCACAGCTCATGTGCTGCTCTTGTATTTTGTGTATGCTTGAGACAGTGGCAGTATGTGTACTTTCTGCAAGTTATCCTCGCCAGACACGGCTGTGTATAAGAAATAGTTTATAGAGTAGAAAAGGCGGAATATATCAGTGGTTAGCAGGCCAAGAACGTACAGTATGTGGGTACATGTATGTACAATATGTGCGTTTGTGTTGATCTTAAATGCTGCGATAGACAAGGCGGAATATATCAGTTAGCAGGCCAAGAACGTACAGTATGTGGGTACACGTATGTACGTTGATCTTACATGATGCGATTCTAAAAAATATAAACTTTACATATGCATTCACAAGTCTTAATTCAAACTCCAATTTTATGTCACACACTCAGAAAACACGTCAAAAACTTGAGGGCGAAATAGAAAAGGCACAAGAAAAAAAGAAAGAAATCAATCAGAAGCTTACAGTGATCGAAGAATCCATTGCTTTACTAAAGCGGGACATGGAGGTATGTTCTTTCACGGGAAAACATGTACAGTAGCCAAATCGACTTGGATGATCTAACACGTATATCTTTATGTCTTGTATATATACACGTACGCAGCCAGATATTCATATGGACGGATGTGCATATTCAAACAATACATATTTGCCCATTTGCATATGCAGTCCGCCGGAACACTTAAATCAGCGTTGAAGCAGCAAAAGGCTGCGTTGGAAAATGAAAAAAACAAGATTACAACGAACGTTGTACTTATAAAGACATTGTCAACGGAAGTCCACAAGGTACAGCTGAGTGTGGTGTACGTACGAATGGGTGGTATGTATACTCTCGATACACGTTTGTGTTGTTTTGAATGTTTATACACGTGGTACATGCTACACCTCTTAAGCATTGCATATCAAAACAGACAACGTGCTCTGGCATGTGTGTGCTTGTGCATTAAATATGTATGGATGTCTGCAACTCAAAAAGTTCAAGAACCAAAACATCTTTATGAAGCTGGTTTATATATCGTAGTAATGGTATATACAAACATAAATACGCATATACATACTAACGTGAATACATTACCTCTACATACATATGTGTAAATATGATTTCTTAAACCACGCTGAACAATATAATAGCGAAACTATACCACATGGTACCTGTACTCGCTTCATGGCTAATATGTTTATCTGTTCTCAACAAATGCCTCTGCGGGTGTACAGCTGAACACAATTCGAGGAAGAAAACTTCTCGCTGTTCACCAACTTCTGGACCAGGTCGTAAAAATGTACCACGCGTCCACTGTTGATGGTCTCCGTCTGGGCTACCTTCATGTGAAGCAGGAACAATTCAGAGTTAAATTCAAAGAATCCACCTTACAACTGGAGGCGTTGGAAAAGACGTGGGAAGAATATAAAGCAATTATGCATGAGACGAAGCAAAAGTATGGCGAAGTGTTCCGCACAACACATTCATGCGTTTGTACGTGTATTTGTGGTTTTATATGCTGGGTTTTGTGTTGTTCGCATGTGCTGTATAGTCTGTTTACTAGAATCAACTTCCAAAACTAACCTAGTACTTGTGAAATTGGTATGAGAATTTATGACATTTCAGTGCGAAAATCACGACGACATGCAACCTTGCCGCATTTATAGCTGTTGTTGGCGGATGTACTTCTTGACTTCGTGTGTAGTATAGGTGCGCGATCCTTCACAAAGTTGCAATGCAAATATCCACACGCTGGAATTGTAAACCACTTATACAATTCTAACAAACAAGTATTTATTGCTTCATGATACCATCAGGACACGTGATTCTTTGGCAAAGGCGAGGGAATACGGTTCACCCGATGATCCTGAAGTACAAGCTGCTTTAGAACAGTATTCCGATGATCTAGATGAGTTGAAAGAAAAAGTACGTGTGTAGAGTTAACGTGGGGCGTGCGTATGTTTTATATGTCCATGTTCGTTAGATGAATAGACTAATTACCTAGTACATCCAACACTCTTACTCCGACAGTCTCCACATCCTACATCCAATCACACTTACATGCTCCGTACATAAACATCAATTCGTATATTAGTATCCTTTAGTATAGATGTGTGTTTTTCAATCAAGTCTAATATAGGAGTTTAGTGAGCAGGAATATCTCCCATAATCAATTGAACAAAAACATATACCTACACCAATGTATAAACAGATGCATGAGTTTCACGAGTATGTAGGCACTATGCCGACAGCCAAATTTGTTGCATATTACACACGTACGTCGTAAACGCACTCCCACGCACACACGTGAATTCACGAATTTAAAGCACATGGGATACATTGACGTCTGTAAAATGAGTAGCTTGCTTTAGTATCGGGACGGAAGCACAGAAACATATACACAAACATGTACTGCATACATGCGCGTGCGCACAAACTATGTACATATATACAAAGGTGTACGAGTTTCGATCTTATCTATCTATTGCCCATATTCGTAGTCCCTTCAGTAGCCGATTTTATGATCAGGAAATACAATGGTATTTACAATATATGTATATCTATGAATATTAACAGATATATGAGCTTCAGGCGAATCTTGATAGTTCCCTGTCTGTAGACAAGTCTGTTGTGAGCGAATATCATCGACGTGCCCGTCGAATTCAAGAGCTGGATAAAAACATCAAATCACTACATGTACGGCGCCAGGAGATGGAGGAAAACTTGTCAGAGTGTGAGAAACGATGGTTGACGCCCCTCAAGAATCTCGTTACCCAAATCAATGACAAGGTAGATATGAGCAAGTTTTTTTGTTTATATATGTACATACACGTCAGTGTTTGTGTAGATGGAGGAAAACATATCAGAGTGTGAGAAACGATGGTTGACACCCCTCAAGAATCTCGTGACCCAAATCAATGACAAGGTAGATATGTGCAAGTTTTTTTGTTTATATGTGCACACACGTCAGTGTTTGTGTATGTATTTATGTATACGACAAGGATCGACTTCAGTACACGTCTTCCTGTCCATACATTAAGAAGAGATCATAGCGAGTATTCTGGGACACAGCTGAAGCCCTTTTGATAGTTTGTAAAGGGCTGCTTGTTATGCGCACTTGGTCTACAAACGACTCACGTTACACTCTCATGGCGCAAGAAAAGTATCTGTATTTTCTCATATTGCTTATGTGTACTTATCATAGTTTGCGAAGTTCTTTCAGAGAATGGGATGTGCGGGTGAAGTTGTACTGGACAACAACCACGTCGAGTACACGAATGTAAGTTTTTTTTTACTGCACGGGTTTACTCCTCAAGATTAGAGCGAGTGTGGGGTGTCCGTGTAGGTTCGTGTCAGTCTGAAAATTTAAATGACGTCAAAGTTTATATGCTCTGTAATCTGTAAGTTTGTTGTTTTATAATACTGTGCATGTTTAAAACTTGTTCACCAGATGTGTTAATCCATGTGGCTCTGCGTGAGGTGGTTGAGTGGAGCGTCGGGCTGCGTGTTGATAGTTACTTGAAAACGATACCCATGCAGTATATGGTAATCGCTCTGATCTGTAGATTTATTCGTAGTTGTTACACTTAATGGAAACGTGTGCGCAATTAAAATAGAACAATATCAAAATTTTATTCGTCTTCTGGCCGTATATGTCCCTCGCAGTATGGTATTGAAATCCGAGTGAAGTTTCGTGAGAAAGATTTGCTGCACAAACTTACCGCCCATCATCAATCTGGTGGTGAACGTTCTGTGTCTACTATCCTCTATCTCATGTCGTTTCAACGGTTGGCCAATGCCCCATTCCGTATTGTAGATGAGGTATCTATCTATATGCTTTTGTTTTGTGCAGTCAAATTTGGCACACCAGTTAAGTCTGGTACACATCTGTCTCCACTGTATTCCATGTATTGTTTTCAACGGTTGGCCAATGCCCCATTCCGTATTGTAGATGAGGTATCTATCTATATGCTTTTGTTTTGTGCAGTCAAATTTGGCACACCAGTTAAGTCTGGTACACATCTGTCTCCACTGTATTCTATGTATTGTATACCTTTGTTGGTAACAACCTCACAGAATGTGGTTGGGGGTACTTTGCCAATAACCACAACCTGCCAACAACCACAACCACATATCGTTATGCGTGCGAGTCATATTTCGCATGTCCTGTGCATTCTTACGGACATATTCAAAGTTTGTGCGCTATACTTTGGTATCCACATAAACTCATACATATCCGCATGCATACCATGCACACATATTTACATTTCCACTTGCTCACATACAGATCAACCAAGGAATGGACCCCAAGAATGAGCGAGCAGTGTTTGAAACCGTTGCCAATGAGGCCACATCTGATGGATCTTCTCAATACTTCCTCATCACTCCGAAACTATTGTCTGGTCTCGAATATAACCCACGTATCACTGTATTGTGTGTGTTTAATGGGCAGTACATAAATGCTTCTCATCAAGAATGGGACATGGGCACATTCATTCAAAGAAAACGTGCTCTTGCGTGTGCATAAACATATTCACACACCTAGTGTGCATTTTAAGCTAGCAACATCACAGATACATATGAAAGTATAGTCGTATAGGTACTTACGCATACGCAGAATAGCATAGTTCGCGTATACTCGGAGATACGTAAGATGCCGTGCAAGTTGATGGCTACATGTACAGTTACAGGCCGAGAACGCCTACAAGTTGTGTTTATAGTAGTATTATGAGAATCTGCTATCTAAAAACAGCTTTTTAGAAATAAAAGCCAATTCTTGCATTGTGCAATGTAATTCACTGACTGACTGTGACTGTTGTATAAGGTGTTGCGTGTGAGTTTAGGGGGCACGTGACTTTAGAGTTATAGGTCGCAGTATACAAGGTACTACGTGACGGGAAGCTATTTGCCGTCGAGCGTGGTAGTATGTGTCCATCTTGTTTGTCATTGTGTTTGTGTTGCTCAGTTGAATTAGTCTGCTGTTGACTGTAGCAAAACATCGCACGCACATCGTTGTACTAAAAAATAGAACCAACTAGTTGTATACTCAGTTGTCATCAGACAATGCGAAGCAAGCAGAGCTGCAAACAGCTAGTCAACCAGACAGTCACCAAAAGTCAAAAGTCAAATGAACTGTTATATTGCACTGATGCAACATTTCTTCTCTATTTTCAGTACTACCTTAATGGCATGTCTTTTGCCATATTGTGTGCAATGTCGCTTCTATACCAAGTGCTAATGTATGTTGCGGGAAGTTTTATGCATCTGGGCGTCGATGTGGTGGAGAACGTGTTTGTCGCTCAAGATAATATATAAGTAGGGTAGACATACCTGTTAATATTTAAGGTACACCGAACTTCGAGGCGATGAGCAGTGCTACAAGTCCGGGGATTCGAATCCTGCGTCTGACACATTGTTGTCCACGCTGCAAACGTGCGACGCATTAGGTTGAGGGGTTGTATTCGTATAGATTGAAGTATAGGAGGCTCACGAACGCACTGGTTTATCAAAAACGGGTTCTCTGCATACATACGTATGAACCACTGTAGTAGATCTATATAAAGGAACTTTGGAGAGTGTCCTGCTAGTCCAGAAAATATGTGAGCAGAGTCGATGGTACAACAGAATGATTCCACATGTGTCTTGACTTGTGGTCATGTTGTTAAAGCTGTCGCTTCTATTTAGCCAGCCAGTTGTTACATAAGATCTTCCAATGTCGGTTTGAATACCTTTGGGTTCCTGTGGTCATGTAATGGGCGATTGCTGGTCGAACACAGCTCATCGGATGTCCTCAGAAGAACAATCAGTAGTAGTATTTATTCTCCAAGTAAACCTGACGGTGTCCTTGGATTCTTGATTGTTGACTTTGATTCAATCATGCATAAAGAAAGAACATCGCGTATGTGCCAAGTTAAGGCATCTTACAATGCTCTAACTGAATCATAATCACCAGGTATGCAGATGCTAAAAAACTTTTAAACAATAGATTGGTTTGGTACTTCTATAAACAGGATGTACGCAAGAGCGCATTCACGATTAGTGCTATGCTATAGCTTGAGATAACTCATCGCGATTTTCTGCGTCCCTCTTATTATCCAACTGAAATAAATATCTTGTTATATAATCAATTTACGCAGCACTCGTACTCTAAAATGTTACTTGAACTATATCTTTCCGGTTGTATAGTGTCTTACACCGCGGATATTGATTCAATTATGCTCGTTCAATGGTTATATTACACTAAACGTCTGTTATGCGCTTATGCACCACACCGGTGCCAAGTAGGATGGGATGGCGTAACATTGATAAAATTATTTATCTGATACAGCGTATAATGTCCAGTCTGTCGACAACCCGCACTCTGTCGGACTAAGAGGTTGAAAATACGGTTTATAAGTAAAGTGTATATTCAGGATTTGTCCAATTATCAGCATCTGCACTTGGATAGGAAAATCATTATCGTTGGCTTTTTCTCTGCCTAACAAATTAGCGTAATTCTGTTATCGTTGAGGAAATGCCTTTTCATTGTCCATCATATATGAATGTACAATATTTGAAGCATACATGGTGCAACAAGTTGCTCCATGTCGCAAGATAATCCCGTCAGTGCTTGTATGTTATATTCATTCAATAGAAGAACTCTATTTTACGCTACATATATACATTGGGAATCTTGTATCGATGTACTCGCACTCTGCAAACCAGCCATATCCTCACTACTGGTCACATGAGTATCCGTAAACGAATATCGGTCAAAGAATTAATAATCTAACCACTGCTCCCACTTAGCTAAGTTCACATTCATTCACTTAATATAAGTGTTTATCACCAACATGTGTTCCAATCAAAACAAAATCTAGAAACATACACACATACAATGCATGCAAAGTCGGTCTATTACGCATACACACACAGGCATCATTTGTCAGCTATATATATGCATCTATGAATACGTATGAATTTTCGCATGGCACACCCAACACAATTACGTTGACGTATCAGTCGACGAGTTTGGAACAGGCTGGGATTTCTCACGCACTCGCTTCAATGCTCTCACCAAGTCCATCTCTGTGAGTGGCACATGCAGTGCTGCACTTGTGTCTACGCCTACACCCACATTCGTATCCTTATATAAATCACCACCAGGCACTGAATAGTCACGTAGAGGCTCGTTAAGTTCCAGCCAGTCCCGTGTACCCCATTCCAGTGGATCTGTGTCATACTTGTCCTTCAAAGCATCTCCGGCCCAGTCCAACTCAACTGCGTCCTCGTTTACATGCTCGTCGTTTACATGCTCGCTTTCACTTGTAGGTACATGTACATGTTCCTCACCTTCAGTTCCATGCAATAACTTACCCTCGTTCCCATGTGCACTTCCGCCGACACGCATATTCTCCAGTCCCACAACAAAATCATCCACAAAAGAAGGCACTGATGACGGAGTTGGTGAGGGTACATATGGAGAGTCTAATTCATCAATAAATAGCATCCCAGTGTCTGACTCGTCTCTACTTCTAGCACCCGGTTTGAGAGAGAGTGCGAGTTCCAACACCTCACTCATACGCCGTTCTTCCCTATCGATATTTGCCTTTGATAGAGAGGCCGTTCGATCTTCGCGAGATTCATACATGGATGCTACATGTGCTTCTCCATCCACATTCCTACCAATATCATCCGTTACACCTGTATTCACCACTTCCTGTGCTGACGCATTGCGGCCATGTGTTTGCTTGATTACATTTAGAACAAGTTCACGTGCTTGGTGTATACGTATAAGTAGTGCTTTGTCTACTGGTTGTACACAAAAGTCGGAGATGGAGGCAAGGAGCTCTTCTATGTGCACACGATCCCATTGATGTGGTGTTATGATCGAACCACTCCCACCCATTCGTTGATACATGTCTATTATGTTGTCGTAGTATATGGATCGACCAAAACGCTGTGGAAGACCTAATTTGAGGATGAATGTTTGTGAAGTGAGACGGTATGCTTACGTTACCACGTGTTTATGTCTATGAAATCTGCGCAAGCGGGTGGATGTGCCGTTGTATGGGCATAGGTTTATCAAATCGGAGTAGGACGATGTATTTGAGGCAAGATGGAACGTAATCAGACTTGGGTAACAAATGAATTTGAGCACAGATTTATATTCGTATTCATTCATACCGGCTAAACCTGTACGAATGGCCTCGAGATACGAGCCCATTAACCCAACATCAAACTTGTTTTCCTCGAAGTAGCCTTGAGATTGAAACACCGCATTTACTGTCCACGAGGCCACATCCACGCGATTAAGCTCCACAGCCAGTCTCAGTGCTACATTTATTAACCTAGCAGTAGATAGAAAAAAAATGCATTATTACAAATACCCTGCAATACCCTAAACACGTAAACCATAAACAATCTTCTCCGCTGTAAGACTAGCAAAAACGATACGTAATATAGCAGTAGGTCGAAAAAACTACATTCTTACGAAATACCCTACAATCCCCTAAACACGTAAATACAAAAGCAAAGTATCATCTATCACTGTAAGACTAATAAGACAATAAGTAATACTACCATAGACTGCAATTAAAGTGTTAGTAGCACACAACTACGTAACAAGGCCATGTGGTAAATGACAAATACACGAACTCTTTATATAAACGTTGTACAGTCAAAATGAACAATCCAACTATGAGAAGATCATGTACATATATACATGCGTGAATGGGACATTTACGTACCTAGCAGTAGGTGGTGAGAAGTTGGTTGCACCAGAGCGCTGTTTATCAATGACGACATCCCCAATGTACGCGGAGAGCACTTCCATACATAATATCTTCAGGGCACCATCCCAACTATCATTCACATCACTAGGGCGAAGACGTACGTTCCTTTTCTTGACCACGTTTTCCACTATCTGTGGTAGCGTATCTAGGCCAAACTCTTCGGGATCGACCCCTTTGCGTCTACCCCCCCCTCCCATTTCCTTTATGTGCCCGTGTTCGGGTTGCAGTTCTTGATGTGTGTGTGGGTCTGTATCTGCGTGCAAACTTTTTGCGTTTTGCACCACGGGTTTTGACAGAACAGCCGTTATTAGCGCCCTCAGACCAGATGCAATCGCAATGTCCGTAACAAAGGTTCGTCCTTTTTTGCCCTTACTCTTTACGTATGTCAGTGTCTCCATTTGTTCCCATAGCATAAGTGCGTACGATTTACTCAACCGACCTTTAGAATCGCTCCCATACCAATACGCTTGCCTTGCCGTACTCCTATCTGTGCGTGTGACTCCGAGCGCAGCTACGTACACACGATAGCTGTTCATACTTTTCCACTCTTCACTGCCCATCTTTATCTGTGTCTCTTCAGGTGTGTGCTTACTAGTGTTGCTGGGTGTGTATGTGTACTTGTCCTCTGAGTTTGCATCCACAGCCCTTCGATTACCATTCACTTTCGCTTCCTTGTTCGTGTTCTTTTTTATGGCATGTTTACATGTAGTGTTCATGGCATGGATAATGTCCTTGATGTCGTCTGGTGTCATAGCGCAACCGGCCAGCCCCACCGAAATATCTGGGTCGATGAACACATTATGCTTCATTAACATTTCCAATAGTGCTGACAGATTCGTAGGGTCGTCTTTGCTCGAAGGAACGGGTAGCTCCGCGCATCTATCAGCTAGCCACAGGCTAAAAAAAAAGGCATGTAGCAATATGTGCATGTGTTACATTAGACTTCATTGTATACGATTATGCTATTTGATGTCTGCAATATCTGTACTGTACTGCCCTCTAACCCAACAGTATAAACGATTATACACACATTCAACCCAGTGATTCATGAATCTACCAATTTGCGATGTATTAGAAGTACCATAAACTAACCAAGTGTACCAAATTATACGAAGCAATGTGCGTTCATCACATAAAGTGATTGTGTGTAACCATGTGGGTATAGAAGGGAAGGAGGCATTCTTTGACCATAATAAATACGTTGCGAAGATTTGTGGAATCTGTGCGTGTAGTAAAATGCATTGCACTTACGCCACTCCTTTCTGAGTTTTCGGGTCGTGAGATCCCTTCAGCAATATCTCTTCAACCTACATACAAAATTGTGGATGGGGGAAACGAATTTCTTTCAAGTTAGATTGGTTTATGTCGGTATGTTACGTACGTGGAAAACGAAACTTGTAACTGCTCAGCCTTTCACTAAGCAACACGCTCATAATATTCACGTATCAATTACGGCAGCGAATGCCTGATTCCCACTCCCACACACACAAATTATCAAACACTCCCCATACTTACATCACATAAAATATGTGTATGCTCACAGTACTCACATCAATTAGCATCGTCATTATTAGCACATCTGTGTACTCTTGGCCGGCTTTCAAGAAAGAATACGCAACACAAACACACGCACGCACATATATATACAACGTCGAATGCCAACAATATATGTGGTAATGTCATGCTTGACATATACGAATGTAGATCAGATGATTTTTTACAAGAGCATATGTTTCCTTGCGCACGCAGATACACATATACATCACATACCATGGCCATGTTTGGTACAGTCATATGTACATGATCAGCCTTCAAAGCATAAAACAGCATCGACGCCGACCTGTCCACTCCAGGCATGAGTGATAGCATTACCTTTCTCTCTCGCTTCCTCGCAGACAACCATCGCTCATACATTTGTATTCCAGCGCCCTCTCGATGATATGGAAATCGTGAGAGCATCCTTAGCACAACTGTGTACACTTCCTCCCATTTTACTATCCCCTCTACAAAATGGGGGCAGTTGCAAATTCGTATAGTCAAGACATACGAATATTTAACGGTAAAAATCAAGAAATTTGTACCAAATGGTCCTTCACATTGAACGGAAAACTGTGAATTGCATAAGCGTCCATAATGTGGTCACTGCACTTACCCATTTCATTTCATCGTGCGAAATGTGAAATGTATATACACGTACAAAAAATAGTACATAACAAGTATAAACATGTATCAGTAAATACGACGACGAGCACACTGGAATGTGAACGCGTACTCTAACAGCATATATACATACTTACTTACATACTTACATACATACATACATACATACGTAAATACATACATACGTAAATACATACATGTATATATATGTATATTAGAACATGTATTTCAACACGCAATATAAACATGAGCTAATATACCTGGATTGTTTGGAAGTGGTTTATGATCCGTTCCCTTGACAAGACCTAGGGCGATGTCACAAGCACCAAGTGCTTCTAAGCCTGTCATAATGGTCTTGAATGTGCTGGCATCAGGCTGTGTGCGAGTGCGGTCTCCATCACTGACCATACGGTTTAGTACCTACACACAACGAGATATAGTTTATAAATTTTATATGCGTGTGCCCTTGTATATACGTATACATGGGAGCTGATTGAATGTGCTGGTATCAACCTATGTGTGCAGGCGATCTTCATCCTCGTCGGGACATTTGATGCTGACAGAGGTATGTTTATCGTATATACACACGTGACTATATGAGTGTATAGTGTGTGGATTCTAGTACTGACAAGATAGGAAGGACTCTTAATTGAGCACGTTGGAGGCAGCATGAATAAAACCACACGCTAAGACAGAGATGAGTTGTCTTGAGACAAATGCGTAATTCCAGCTCGATTATGCAGCAGTATGATACCACCATCTGACACTCCTATCCCACCAACTCGCATGTCATTAACGCCTTACCCCCTCAGCGTAGAGTACTGAAAAACACAGACACTGACACATACAACATTTGCTTGCATATTCATTGACTCTGGTGTAGGCAGTGAGCGATGCTCGTACACGCTGGTACACACACAAGCTCGCACACACACGTACGCTCTCATTCCTTGTCTCAGACTAATAGAATGTATACATACAGGCCCATACAGGCGCAAGCATAAACTTCCAATACACCAACACATACACGTACATACCTCGGTGACCTCGTGCATTTTATCCATATGTGTACCATTTCCGGTGTGTTCATCGAGAATATACGTGATATACACATGATACCACTGTCGTCGTAGTGGTAAATGAAGTGTTCCGGCCAATTTATACAGCATTATGACGTCGTGCCACCTCACACTCCTACTCACATTTATATCTACACCTATATCCACACCAGCACTCGCTCCCAAGCCGATGCCCACGCCTGCGCCTGCACTTGTACCTGTATTTGCGTATTCATCTACTTGCAATGTCATACCCCCATTCAACAACTTATTCGCATGCCCTTGCCACTGGTCATACTTTCCTTCCACTGGGTACGGGGCTACTGCGAAAGGATTTGTGTATGACGGTGTGGAATATGCTTCATAGTTGTTTGAAGACATGAGATTCTCGTCCTGAAGCGCGTACTCTTCTTCAAACATTGCATGCTTTTGCTCTTGAAACGTATTTGCGGGTGCGAATGTGCAGTCGAATAGTTCTTGTACCATCTGTATGTATTCCATACATGAGTTGTTCTTGTGAGTGCGACTGCGTGGTATGTGTATGGGAGTGTGGATGTTTGTATATGTATTTGCAGTGGATGAACTGAGCAATATGTGTGCCATGAAGTCAAACACAGGTGCAGGCACCGTCCACACTTCGGTACTAACAAGAACTCCCTAGCCACAGCTGATACATCAATTTCGCCATACCTTCATGTATACACTGGTACATGTACTTAAAAAAAAGTGTATATATGTGGTAGAGCGGACATTCCGACTAGACACAAGCATTTGTATGCATATATGTACGGACATAAAGCCAACATGCATGCTCTACCTTACGATTGTAGGAGAACCCCTGCAACTTCATATAGTTAAGCGTCTGTGCGGCCATAATAGGCTCCGAATTCTTTATTATACCCTTGACAAACTCGTTCCACGTCAATTGATTTGACTCATTGACGGTTCCTGCATTTTTGCACAGCCACTTGAGAAACTTTCGAAACACGGGTTGCTCTTTGAATATCACCAGGTGGGGGTGCCTATTCATCTCATGTATGGCCTGTGTATATACGTATGCGTGTATGTAGTATGTCGTGCATGAATACACACGTGTGTTGCGTGTGGTGTGGTGGCGTTGTCTACATATCTGCACGATCACTTGGATGTCTCTTGAACATCTGATATGCATACATCTAAAGTGTGTTTGTGTGAGTTGTGTGCGCGTGTGGATTCGAAATGGTACCAAATGCCTATGCTTCATGTAAAACACCTGTATCTCTGCCATAAACGTCGTCTAACGGATACATACATGTAAATTAGGCAGCAGGGACACATTTACGACGAACATGCATTATATTCTAATCCACGATTTCTCTATGTATACACATAACTAAATTAGATAAACTGCTCACAAACGTGCGTGACGGAAAAGACAGGAGGTGGGAGAGCGGAACAATGAATTACTGACAGTTGTACATATACGCACCTCAGTGAAATACCCACGTCGATACATATATATGATAATTTTTCTAATTTCTGTATTGAACATTGACTCCGTTTGAGCGTCTCTCATCCACATGTTGAGAATACCGACTTGTAGGTTGACGTCTAACACTTCATTTCGAAACCGGAAGAATACGTCATTGAAGTATGGCTCAGAAAGTATTCGTACTCTATAAAGAAAAAATGGATATTAGTATCACATGTACATACGATTTCAAAATATATACGTACAGTGTCCATATTGTGGTCTTGATGATGTCCTATTTACACTTAACGAGGAATTGAAAATAACGTAATTGCTGTATGCTTCAGCAAACCAGCCAGTTCCCTACATGGTATAAGAATTGAGACTGGTCTCGTGATGTGCGCGTGTCTGTGCTAAGAAAATGTGTGTGTGTCAGTACATATCTTTGTATAGTATGTACGTATGCACGTGTATGTATCTACGGGTATGCTCACCCATGTGCGCAGATATATTTTTGTACCTGGTTTTCAATTGAGGGTCATCTGCATTATTATACATCCAAATGAGATGTTCAATCGTAGTTTCCACTTGCACCCACATGTATAACCCCGTTTTCCTCTTAAGACGTATCATCAACAATGATCTAAACTCGTATAAAATGTGATGTGTATTTATGAGTCTAAGTGGAGTACATTGGCTGAGTATTCGTGTGCACATGCATGCATGCAACAAACACCCTATATATAGTATCACATACTTATACCAAACACACACGCACACCCAATTACGTACACCTACGGACATTATATATACATACACACGGACATACAAAATGCATAATGAGTGCACATACTACCTACACGTACCTTCGCCCCGAGTACCATCGCGTAGTGTATATTTAACAAAGTCTCTTGTCTTTGGGTTGGGTAGTTGTACATATGATAAAAAAACATACACGAATATACCACACATACGAACCTATTTTGTTCTCGATGGCAATGCTGGTTGCACACAAGGAAAGAAGATTTTACCAACATTCGTCTACATAACGCACTATTATTTTCATCACACAGAAGAATACAAATTCAAGCTCGTCGGCCATGAAAAAACTTTTACTTATCTTTAACATAGGTTAGCACACCCACGTAATATATTAAACGATCATAAACAGATGTCATGAATTAGTATTTAGTCCACATATCACACACCTATAGAGCCAATTGATATTTCTCTCTTCGCGCGCTAGAAGACTGATCTCGTACCAGTCATTTTGTCGAAGAGAGTCTTCTGCGTAAACATCGTCAATATGAAATGGGGTATTCCATGGCAGATTTTGTCTCAATGTGTAAGCTATAGTTATATCATCATAACTCATTGGTAGAGGAACCGTTGGTTCAGCTGTATGAGTGTGGGTGTTCGTGCAAAAGAGTGAATACGGATATGTCAGCGTACGAATATGCGATGTATACGTCCGTTCGTGTACTGTGTGTTCATGCGCGTAGGTTTGCGGACTATAAATAAGTATAGATTATGTCTATTTGAGCATATACATTTAGAAAGAGAGTAAGAGGGGGGTACAGCATGTGGTGATTGAATCAGACACTGTTCACAATATACTCAGCCAAACACAGCTCTCAGGAACAAACTTGGTGATTGGCAGGCACTTGGTACTTACAAGTAGCTCCTTCAATAATTATATTAGTATTCCAATCTATCTTCTCTCTTCTAGTAGATAACATCCTACGACTTGTTTGCAAACGCCAATGGGAAGGCACTGTGATCCACTGTGATCTATTCTTGAGACATGAAGTCGTAAAGCACAGCTGTACATTTGTGTTTGTATGAATGCATGCGGGGGTATGCACCCGTGTACATTTATGTCGCCGTTGTTCACTTGAGTGCCTTTGAGACATCCTATAGGTTGGCACATATTGACGTGAGCACAGGTTTGTACGCGACCGCGATAGTGTGCGCGTACTTGCCAGTGTGTTCTTTTGCATGTTTTTGTAAGGTTGTTGTGTACATGTCTTGGTTTGCATATTCATGTTTGGACGAAAACAAAAACTATTAGTTCCATACAAACGTATAGACCCTTGTTCATAGTAACCGACAACACCACGTATTGAAGAGTACCACTGGAGCATACACATCTGCTTAACGGATGGGATGGGACCAGTAGCCCACATTGTTCTGTTGGACATCAAACTTGCCATACTCATTATCAAACTTGCCATACTCATTGGCTTTCTCTTAATGGCACCGGTGGATATATCGTAAAGTATGTGTGCGTATTTACACGTTGTAAATAGCGCAACAGGAGGCGGTTTTTTTGCATAACTGCATAGTTTCGTTTGCGTTTGTGGGTTGTGTTTATGTGTCTGTTCATGTCTGGTCTTGTGTCTGTGCAATTTGTATTTGCCGTTGGATACACGACAATGTGAACATTCGCATGTTTACCCCCGTGAGTGGCACGACGACACAATTTGATTCCCGCCTAGCCCTCGCCCCACGCCCTCGGTATGAATTTATAAGTACGAAAACACATTCAACTTGGCGAACACACTCGTCGTCTATCGGTAAAGTTTAAGGCCTAATACGAAGACGGTAGTTTGTAAATATAAAATTGGTTGTGTATCATGCATGTTGCTGCACGTACATGTGTGTGAATATATACGTCGGCAAAGATGAGTCAGTGAGTATGGGAAAAAATCAGGGTGCTGTTCACTAGCACCTTGTTGACGTTCGTGTTTGGACCAGATACGTACGGTCTCACATATACCGTAGTTACCTATGCATAGCATAAATACAGAAGTATAAATACCTGTACAGGCGTGAACATGAGTATACAAGCGTTTGTACAGTCGAATCTGCCGTCTGCTCTTATAAGCCCGTTATAGTTCAGTATTAGTGAGAAGCTTGGGATACAACGGTGCAAGTAAGGGAAGACTTGGAATACTAGAAATAACGGCCCGTGTTATCTCACTTACTACGAAAATAAATCTTTGCAGACTATTGGAATATTGTACTGATAGCCTGTCATAATTTCGAGTGAATCATATCAAGGATAAGGTCGTTAGTATACAGCAGTTGTGGTAATTGCAATCGTCATCGGTAAGCTTACGAGCTGCTGAGAACAAACAGTCCTCGAGACCTCTTTCCTCTTGCTTTAGTTTCATCACCATGATCGATGCTACCATATATTCCAATCACACAAGTGTTTAAATACATACCAGAGCTATCATGACCGGATTGTAAACACATCTTTCAATTGAGTTAATATACCGCAATATGCTCAGATCACTCATATCCTGTGTCCCTCATATATCATGTCATCGTATTTCTCGACGGCTATTTAATGAATTCAGCTGAGCAACCCAAATACGTAAGTCTTGTCAGCAAATAAACCTTCTCCGATAATGGAAGACAAATATTAACTTATGTATCGGTCAAGTTCGCTATGGGGTGTGATCGGCATATGTAATGTTGAAAACCATACGCACTTTCATACTCATCCTGCAAGAGTTTTAATCTGCTATCTCGACCTTTTTACGAATATGCCGAAGAAAAAAATGTTCCCAGCGCGGGGCTCGAACCCGCGACCTTTCGATTAAAAGTCAAACGCTCTACCAACTGAGCTAGCCGGGAGTTGTACTTGATGACTTATTATTGTATAGGTTATAAATCTCAGCGCACCACAAGAAACTTATTAGGGATAGTCAATTATCACCAACGGTGCCCTAAAGCATAAACACAACGCGCACAATCACCATTGATCTATTACACTCCTGGTGGATTATATTCTGGATAATGCCTACTTAATGGAGTTTAACCCTTCATTTATATTGGACAATCAGTGTTGGATAGGGCTTATTGTTGCAGAATATATTATTGGTGTTTTTGATCATTCTGTGGCTGGCCCTTGGAAATTTCTAAACGCTCAACTATTCATAATTATCATCGAAAAGGTCCAAGATAGCATGAGTAGATTGGTGTGCGTGTTGTACATGTCTTTCTATATCCTTCTGCCACGTAGATTAGTGAATATTGTTTGTTCTTAGAATCATTGCCGTCTCTTCCACTTTACATAATCTTCAGAATACTATTTGTTCTATAACCAAATGTAGTCAGAAGTCAAGTTATATTCTCCGTCTGTGCATAACTATACTTATAGAAGTCAAACAATATGACTCGGCCTAATTACTTCGTACCAGGTGAGGATGACTCGGGATACTTTTACGTTCACGATTTTATTCGCGTGAAATTACAGCAAAAACACAAATGTGTGTATTAACCAACTACAAGTATCAACACATCACTCACAATCATATGTATTATGAAAGTATGATTTCACCAGACTCTTGATGCCTTTTAATCACAACAAGAAAAATAGTTTTCCCAGCGCGGGGCTCGAACCCGCGACCTTTCGATTAAAAGTCAAACGCTCTACCAACTGAGCTAGCCGGGATGCACTTACAATGAAATATTAATATATATTTGCTACAATATTGAAATCCTATACACCATCAAGGTTTTTCTCTTTCATCATTCCTATGTCCGTCTACGTATCTAATGAACGGTTTCTTCGGCCGACAAGTGGTCAATCACAAGTGAATATGTATTAGCAGTAAGAGTCACACGCTGAATCACTTGGCTGTTTATTTTGCCACTGACTTGATCGATAACCCAAGTGAAATTAAATGTGATTTTGTTATACACAATATACCATTATATACCACTCAGATAAGCACTGTCATTTTGTGTGCTTCCACAACTCACACCAGAAAATATGTCAAGTACCTTTCAGATTCTGATCGTCACATACAAAACGAAGTAGCAATACAGATCTTAGAATCATGTCGATTGTTTCGAATCTAGGAGTAAATGGCTCATTCGTGCAGTTTGAAAAAGTTGTGGAATGAACAGGATACATCTGGGATGGAATTAAGAGCTGGTAAGCAATGTTTAACTGTAAGAAATCAAATCCAGGAAAATCAGCAACGTACACCACCTTGATGACATGTGTAGCCATTTCACGCACAACTTCCATTAGATTCCATTGGTACTTGTAGTTTGTTAAGACTCACATTGTTGTTACTACTATAATTTCACACCAATAAACTCGTGAACATAAGGTATCCCGATTCATTACCATCTGGTACCAAGTACTTAGGCGTTTGTACGGAAAATCAAGCCCATCGTGTCTTAGCAGTACTTCATGGATGTCATATAGAAAGAATCGGTAACGTAAGGGTTGATGGATACGCACCCCATGAAAATATTAATACTTTAGAAACACAAATTCAAGCTACCTAGGTTTGTCGGATCGCTCACCAATACCGACTATTTGATTACCGACTGTTTGGTTTATTTTTCTATTTCTTGGAAGACTACCATATCGGGCTCATGCCTTTACAATATCTGCTCGCTTAACTTTAGGTCGTCGTGTACACATTTTGTTGGATCCACAAACATGAAACCTCGCATTTTACATACGGTTCTACTTGTGGAAGATGTGGTTTGACAACCAACTTAAAAAATGGGGAATGTACTACACTCGTGATTGTAGCGCACAGATATTTCTGTAAAGACCACATGATCCGTAATGGGCCACAACAACAGATGCGCACTAGCGGTGATCTGCGGAAATCCGGTTGAGGAATACCGGTTTATTCCTCAACCGAAGGCGTATTCGTTCTCTACAGAGAAGTCGTAGTCGAGGGATGGCTAGACCGCAAACGTGAAAAAGGGTAGCGAAGTAAATAAGGTGGTACACACGACAGATATACCACAGTAACTATAGTGGGGCATTGACATGTTATGATATATATATTGTTTGGGTATGTAATACGCATACTGTATTGTAGAATAAGAACAGAAGAAGCACATACGTCGACAGTGTTATCGTATAGGTTCATTGCCCGCATGGTCGGTCCTAACTTAAGCGCGTCCGTGTCCTTAGCTGACCCTGGCTGTGTGGATATATGTGGCAAGATTATGAAACATACCAGTACGTATTTCATACTAGCTGCGTGTGCATGTACATAACTTGGAGGCACGACGGGGGGATCTGAGAACGTATTTAACATTAAATACAATCGGCCAATGACATACCAGTTCTAATATAACCGTAACCCCAGACAAGGAAGGGTACTGAAGATGGCTATTTTGCATCTGCGGTGATGTGGGAGGGCCTTCCTCCCACATTGCACCTATCCAAGGTGAGTTGCAAGACGGGAAGTGAGCGCAGTGGAGTATACAATTCACTTTCAAGAATAGTGCAGATAAGAGAACATGTGCAGCCTACGAACATACACCTTAAAAGCACAACGTATATATGGCAACAACATATATGCCAAGTATACGCACACGGCACACATAGTAATGGAGTGAATCACGACCAGGACTTTAGATGCTTTACGGAGAGACCAGTAATCACATCAGACTGATCGAACAAGCTATGCACTCAGACAGCAGAACATCTCACAAAAAAATGATCACAATTAGCAAACAACACTTAAATAAGGATCACATCAAGGGTAAAATACATACCCACAGGTACAGAAGCAGGTGGAGCCTGTCCAGTGCTAGTGGGATACAATGAAGAAGTCACATTATTATAGCTGCTAGTTTCACCATTACGACTGGTTTGGGATTAAAACGTACACGTATGTCATTGCGTGTATCACGGTGTGTTTGTGTTTATACTGTGTTCATCAAAATCTGTGCGGATGTGTGTAGGTCTCACTGTCTAAGGGATTTAATGACGTCGTTGTATTGACCAACAACAAGTGAACAAAGAACCGGAGAGTTTCAATATCAGCTATGTTTTCCGCAAATGGATGTAAAAGTAAAATGGCGTATTCGTGTCCGTGTGCACAATATACACAGTGTTGTATTATCTGATAATGAAGGCAGCTATCTGAAGTACTTGTGCACTTTAGTTTTCAATCTAACAACAACCGTTCTAACAGTATTCACACAATCATACACATGATACATATATCCTTTTACAAAGCAAACACCGGCCAACGCAATTCATACATTTCAGTATTTGAGGAGTATACTGACATCGGACGACCAGACATTGTAGGAGATGAAGATAGTTGTGTTTCTACTTGAGGCAGTTCACTTGTATCATCTTTTGTCCCAAGCTTTACCCGTTTGTATCCCAAATGGATATCATCTCCTAGGTTCTTCTTATGTATACGCCACTCCTTCTCTAAAACTTCCTGTACGTATATTTTTGTAGACTTGAACAAATATACTGAACGTCTTGTATTCTAATTTTTATGCGTGCCCAATCCGCAATGTACGCATGTGTGTTCTAATACGCGATTGTACACGCTAGTTCGTTACCTTTACTTGTTAGGGATGTTGGTGCACACTACATGACAGTAGTAAAGGGAGAAAAGGTTACGTTGTAGGTATATATTCAGAGCAGGATACAACGGGTATTGTTTCATGGAGTATGGGTATGCACACAAAAGCATAGTCGCTATATATCACGCTCGCCTACCTTCTTGGGTAAAGTCGCACATATATTCGTGATCACGTGTGTCGCTTCCTCCGCCGCACTGCGTTTCACCGCCACCATGACGCGCAGACCCCCTGTATTGCATTCCATAAGAATATATACATATGTCGAGATAATACGCTTATATGCAATTGTAGCTGTCTTAATGACAGCCATCTGTTACCATCAGACTCCTGGCGGCTACACATATGTTTACTGTCATCACAACACAGAAGCTACTACATGCAGACTACCGCAAGATACATGCGAGTCTGGCATCATGCACAGAAATTTCTTTTCGTAGCTCCGTCTAAACTCAGAAAATCTGAGAGCAAACAAACAAATAATTGTACAGACAGTACTGTGTAACATCAACAATGCCTGTATGTGTGGTTATAAGTCAAGCATGTGTGGTTATCGGTAGGTAGATTACACGTAGGAACAAACACAAACGTGTGTAATCATTCCCGTCGTAATCATCACCAGCAGAACATAAGCGTTCGCATGATGCTAGTCAACAATAGTAGACATAGGTTTCGTCGTTTTGGAAATGTATATGTTTATGAATGTCTCTGTATACAGACGTTTGGGAGCTTCTTACGAGTTATTCGCAATCGTCCTTTTCATACTACACAATAAAATACATCAACTATACTACTTACGAACACGCTATTGTCATTGTGAGCATCATAAACTTGGAATATATGACATTTTATGACAAAAATAATATCACAGCACTAGTAAGTGTTACATTCATGAAGGGTTGATAACAAATAAAACTTGCTTTAGATACATATTTCATGCACTTACCAGCGCGAGATTCAATTAGAGTAAATCCGTGAGGGACAGGCTCTTTCCCCATTTCTATGCACGTGATATCGGTAATCACATGTGAAGGATTCAGTTCCATTTTCGTGCACAAAAATATGTCAGCACGTGTAAACGACTTGCGCGTCAAGGATGCGATGTGACCTTCAGGAGAGAGGTTTAGCTGTGTACAGATGGGCCAATACATAAGTAAATCTGTATCTCTCTCTCTCTCTCTCTTTCTTTCTTTCTATGTGTACATGCAGGCAGATCTATAAATCTTAAATCATATTGTTTTCAGATTTACTTTCATCTCATGTGCGAGTAGATGTTTTCTATATATCCGTAGCACAGCAGAAGTAATGTTAGCCTCAGACAAGCACACATCTACAACAAACAGGCAACACAGGCATCCGAGCACACTACCATACGAAATCATACCAGTGTATAACCTTTCGGACACCTCACTCCCTTTACGACCATCACGTCAACCACTACTGGATCATCCATGATCTACTACGAATTGTGATGTGTGAGTAGGGTTCGGGTGCTTACTAACAGACTCACTCCTCTAATAACATTGGGATGTATAGTTGAATATCAGGGTGAGCTTCCTGAAAGTATGCAAGTATACAAATATATATACGCTTGTATGTGTGTGTACAATTCTTGTCGTTTGTGTACAATTATTGTCCCGTCTACATTATTGTGTAAACTATGAATTGAATTGTGCTATCATCTCTTAATTGGCATTGACTCATCACTCAAAAATGTGAGTGCCTTCCCGTAACATCCTGGGGGTATTTTTTAGGGCCTTCTGCTTGCTTTCTTTCTTTCTTTGTAGTGTTGTGGACTAACTCGACTATAAACAAGTTGTCTACGCTTCGTTTGAAGGTCTGACTGACTGGTTAGGGTTGGTTGCCAGTTACACGCACGATTTCCGATCGGGAAAGTAATACTTATGTTCCAGGATTGAAAGATCGCAGTGATGTTCCGCTGAAAGATAGAACCTCCCTCGATGCAGGCAGATAGATACTTGTGGCGATATGTTATAGCAACGGAACTAGTGTGTCACCCCCTCTGTCGGTCGTATCTTGAGTCACGAGTCACAGTCACAGATAATGTTATCCACAGTGATGTCGGCTTCACTCAGAAAAGAAATTGGCAAGTGTGTACATAACTCAAACATTTCGTCTCTTTCCCACTAGGTAAGAAGAAGAATATGATCCTGTATTGTTTGACGTACAACGATGGGTGTCATATACACGCAGAACAAACGTGTAGTTTTGGGAGTACCCTTTGAAACTCTAGTATATCGTTCATTTTACTCTCTGGTTTCGTAGTTCCACACACTTAATCTCTTTTTCCCTAAGTAAAGTGAATAGGAGTACAACTACAAGTGCCGTATACAACAATCTTATACCTCGAGAGCTAGCTGTACATTGTTTGTCGAAAATCAATTGATATTAGTGTACTGGGATCCCTCCCGAGCACACGACTGTATCACAATTGAAAGACGCCGCTATTTGTATGGAAACGATCTTGACTGAAATTATATAGTGTGGAACGCTTAGTGTGTCAGATTTAGTAGAAATAAACGTTGAAAATACACGAGAGAGAACGTTTCACCTCAAACTTGAAACAGAACGAATGAATTCGAGCGGAAGGCTATGACCTGGGCTTCAAGATTGGAAGACTCCATGACTAATCTTCGTAAAAATCTATATGATAAAAGAAGACAAGGAATTCTTAAAATCTACAATACACAAGTTTACATCTTGAGAATTTGCATGTCCAAAAAATGCTTCTTTTATCTGAGGGTACACTTGGATTTTCTCACTCTCGTATGTTGAAAGAGATCGTATGCTTGTTCGAATCTTCTAGAAGAATATAAATGTGTTGGGTTGCGTAAGGTTCATCTGAAGAACCCTCTTAGATTTTGACCCCATGTATATAGAAACCCTCGCGGGTTAAGAGACGAGATGAAACAAGCTTTCTTTTATATTGTCATATTCACAGTTGTTTGACGCAACAGATTCTAAGATGGACTTCTCCTTTTACTACGGCAAATACCGACTGCGCCCACCATGGAAGATTACAGTGAAATGTACATATGTTGTTGGGTCATATACGTCGGGAGGGGATCTACTCACTGTCATGGCTTCGTTTGACACGGTCAGTTCAACTTTGAATAAGATACAGTTGAGTACACTTGAGATCAATTTCACCATGTTAATATCAGTATCCAACAACATTAGTATGTTTAGAATGGTGTACAATACAACTTGCAACTACGCACGTACAGGGCGAGTGTACTGTCTATACCGCATGCCAGCAGTTGTAGCACACCCGGTCTAGGTAGGGCAAAGGTTAGTTTGGTACATTAATCGGAATGACATCTGATATGATGGGATTACACTGATCACCACCGTAGAGATGGGGTCAAATCGATGGGCTTCTTGAGCCCCCTAGGAGAGCCAAACGGAACCTCGTATTTTGATTTCAAAGCCAACGTCAACGTACTATCGACATTACAGAGAATATCAGTAGTCTATATTACAGCGGATAGGATTAGACTCAATAATGCCGATGTGACTTCCATGTATTCGTTTGGAAATGGCTTCACATTCAGATGAAAGCTCTCACAGAAAAAAGAATACGCATTAATAGTTCAAACATATGTTCATGTATAAGCGATCAGGAAAACAGCAGGAAAACAGCACTACAATGAGCAGATAATTCTTTCTCCTTATAATCTGTGCAATATTAAAAACTCTCCAAATATCAACCTTCCAGTTTTTCTCAACACTTTGTATAAAAACGTAGTCTTCACTTTATGATGAGAAATTTGAAGTAGAATGTCAGTAACATTCGTTAACGTTAGAATGATGAAGTATGCCAATTGCTTGTTTTCCAGACTTCATACAGAATATCTCAAATTCAACTTTCTGAAGTATGTGCTGAAGTCTGACAAGAAGAATTACGCTGATCGTATCACCATAAAGTGACTTATCATTAATCGGGGATATACAAATATGGTCTGAATAGTCTACTAGATTGTGTGACTTCATGCTCATTGGATTCGTTTTATGCATGGACCGGAATGATATCCATTTACTCACTAAAGTTGTATGCAATATGATTGGTTAGAACTGTATTGTCAAAGATCCGCTTATACTTCCGTACAAATACCAAGTTAGCAGGATACAGATTACTCTAGAATAGGAGAACGAGGCAACGTGCTGGCAACGCCAACAAGCGTTTGTGTCTAATTACAATTGGTAATGTTGATACGTATTGACATGAGAACGAGTCGACGATTTCGTTGCCGTGGAAAGTGCAAACAACACCACAATATAAGTTAACAGAACGTGCTCTTCAACTCGTTTTATCATTGTTGGACTTTTGAAACGGATTCATAGACAGTACATGTCTCGCGCCACTTGGTATACTTGGCAACAGACCTTCGAACCTGCTGTGTCTTCCGACAGAATGCTTAGCTATCGCTGAAGACAATAATCTAAAGGACTACCTACCCACTACGCGAACAATTATCTATGCCCACTTTCGGAGGGACTGTACTTCTCTTTCGGAGGGACTGTATCTGCTAGCATATGAAATTAATTTATATACTTTGTATAAAAGATCATGTTATATACATATAGAGGATGGTTTGATGAAAAAGAGCTACGAGCAGAAAAAAAGAGAGGAATTCGTACTGTTTCTACTCCTCGGTTTTTTCTTATCCAACAACTGAGCCAAATGGCTATTTCTTCAATATAAGAGATTCCACTGCACTCGTAAAGGAAATCTAGCCCAAATCTTGTTCCCTTGTAGTCAAATCAAGTGCTTTCGGCTTCTATGTAGAACGACAGGATCACTAGAATTTGTCACAAATGTACCTCAGCCAGTAGAATTCTGATTTCAAATCGTAACGTTAGCAACTATAAACCTATTAGGCCTGCTCCATTAAAAAAATAAAATACCCCCACCCTAGTTCTGTAGCCAAAGGAAATCGTTCATAGGTCGACCGTCCAAGACACAGTCGCCAAGTTGCCCCGAGGACTCGCGTTGAATTTCGAGTACAAATTTCTCCACTATCTGGTAATATTGTGCGTATAAATACACATTGGTTGCCATCCGTGCTTCACAATATACAAGCAACATTTTAAAATGGAGATCTTGACTGTTTTACTTTTGGTACAAGTGCTGGCATCAGCTGTGGACGCATGCTCGTGTCTATATGTTAGTAATCATGAGCAGTATTGCACGGCTGATTTCGTCGTCGTAGGCAACGTCGTGCGCGATGACGCTAGAAAGTCGATTACCGTATCTGTTTCGAAGGGCTTGAAGGGAATACTACTTGACCAAGAAACTATAGACATACAGATTGGGAACCCTGACGGCCCTAGCACCAGCTGCGACATACTACCTTCCTCATTCTCGGAGAATATCAAGTATCTTATCACTGGATACACGGATAGAAACGGCGTTAACCGTCCTAATCCTTGCGGGGTCGTACAAAAATGGAGCTTGTTGACGAAAGAGGAACAAGCCGACTGGATAAAATGGCATGAACGTCCGTGGGAGTGTGGTGTTGTACAATCGGAGTGTCCTACTGGGTGTAAGGTCTTCTATGACGGGTGCAATGATTGTCAATGCGACAGTAGTGGAAACATTAAGGGTTGCACAAAGATAGCTTGCTTGATACATGGAGAATCGTTCTGTAAGGAGACACTTGGCGGTGATGTCGTAAACCAGAAGTGTCCCGTTGGGTGTAAGGTGTTCTACGACGGATGTAATGATTGTCAATGTGACAATAATGGAAACATTAAAGGATGTACAAAGAAAGCTTGCTTGATACAAGAAGAGCCTTTCTGTAAGGAAACATTTGAAGAAACCAATATTGTGACTTGTGCTACCATCTTGTGCGCCCCAGGTCATAGTTGCATTCAACTGGACCCAACTATGGATGCCATGTGTGTATCTGACAGTCCCATCGTTACCTGTGCCAGCGTCACCTGTGCTCATGGCCACAAGTGCATACAACCAGACAATACCAAGGATGCAACTTGCGTAACTGATGATCATGTCGTCACTTGTGCAGCCATCAGATGCGATCTAGCCTACAAGTGCGAACAATTGGATCCAAAACATGATGCCACGTGTATACCTGATGGTCCGGTCGCCACGTGTGCCAGTGTCTTGTGTGAACAGGGCTACATTTGCGTTCAGCCTGATCCTACAGAGAGTGCCATGTGTGTACAAGGTGACGGCAAACCAAGCAATTGTCCACCAGGGTGTAAAGTATATAACGACGGCTGTAATACTTGCACGCGTATTGATAATGAGGTAGAGATTTGTACTTTACGAGCTTGTCTTGTTCACATGCCACCTTTCTGTCAATGCCATGAAACCAGACCGGACAAGTGCGATCTGGAATGCCTGAACGGATACGTCATTGACGACGACGGATGTGCTACTTGTAAATGCGAACCGACGAAAGAAACCCCATGTTCACATAACTGTATTATGTGGAACGATGGATGCAACCTATGTCAATGCGGAAATGAACCTGGTGAGATGTTGAGTTGCACTGAGAGAATGTGCATTCATCAGGGAACACCGAAGTGTGAGTGCTATAGAGGCCGCCCAGACGGTTGCGACATATCGTGCGGTTCCGGTGGATATCTGTTGGACGATAATGAATGCTCTACATGTGAATGCAACGAAGACCCTAACATTGAGCAGATAACAACCCAATAATTATTTGAATGAGAACTCATCGAAAGGAAGGCCTTCTTAGCCGTAGCGAACTTGAACATATATTTAGATAGCAGTTTCAGTTGTTGCATCACACCAGACGGAGGCATTGTAGGTGCCTTGGTAGGATGCATAGGTGAGACCCAACCCACTTGTTATCTGGCGTTTTCGTTCCTCTGGTATTCAACAAGGGTACAACAAACAAATAAAGAATACATATCTAATATACATACAGACACACTATTGCACTACATATGCTTTAGTATATAATTTGGTTATACATTTGAGACCTCCGTGTACTTATAACAGGTACTTACTGGCGTTCCAGCTACGTAAGTGACAGAAAAAAACTGAAGATATTCCAGAGGTTCACTGAGGAGCAAGAGTGCTGCACACGAATGTTACAATTAACGGAGGGGTATTGCTAGGCGATTGCGTAGTTGAACGTGCACGTGGTGATCAACATTGGTCACACGACGTGTTGGGTGTGCAACCAATCATACTGTTCGTCACCATGGCTAACCACACACAAACAACAAAACGTACACAAATACACACACCCACATACACACACACACACGCACACACACACACGCACACGCCCACGCCCACGCACACGCACACGCACGCACGCACACACGCACACACATACACACGTCTAGCATCTCCCTCTTCTTTCCCACAAACACAGAGAGGCTGATGTGGTGGTTTTTGGGAAGATTTGGACTATTGTCCAACACTGTCTCTACTGATGGGACCACGTACCCCTCTACAAGCACACACAGTTGCATTGGTGAAAATGGAGACAGATTCGATGTGGCTACCAAGTGTGTGTCCAAACTCAAAGGGGTGTCCACTGAAAATCAGTTGAGGTTGTATGCGTTGTACAAGCAAGCCACTATTGGAGACTGCAACTTACCAAAACCATTGGGGTGGGACTTCTCCGGTGCCGCTAAATGGTATGCATGCTCACAGTATGCGCATGTTGACTGGTGATTAGTGAATAGTGTGTAAAATGTGAGTATGACGTGCTGCGTGAGTTTATTGTGAGACGGAAATTGTACCCGTACAATACATTAGTACCATCCATATATGTTCTCGAGTAAAACACGGTTCGTTTGCTGGTGCGAATGCATGTGCTTTGTGCGATAGCGTATAAAAGTGTATAGATGGCCCACTCGAGCCTAGCCAAGTACAACTTATATTACAAGTAGAAGTTTTCATACATACTTTTATTTACATGTATATGCGCTATTCACTCTAGGAGTGCATGGTGTGAATGTCGAGGAGTTGACCAGGCCGAGGCCAAAACGGCATACGTAGATATTGTTAACCAATTAGCATTGGAAATGAAGGACAAACAAGAGCTAAAAGCCAATGCAAAATCTCAAACAAAATCCGCAAAATCAAAATATTCTGACACTAGTGACAGCGAAGATGATAGTTTGAGCGAAGATGAAGATAGTATAAGTAGTAGTGGTGGTTTGGGAGGGGGTCTTGGACCAGTTATGAGCATGCCTGTGAGTGAGACATTTGAAAGATGCGAAGGCGAGGATGTGACCTTGTTGGATGCCTGCAAGGAGGGAAATGTCGCGTTAGTTTCCAAGTTGCTAGGCAATGGTAATGAAGGATTGAATGTAGAAGAGGTGGATGAACATGGAATGACATGCCTGCATTGGGCTTGTGATAGGGGGAATGATGGTGTGGTGCAGGCTCTATTAAAGTTTGGGGCCAATTTGGGAGTATGTGATAACGAAGGACAGGCTCCGTTGCATTATGGTACATTTACATGGGATTGAGCACTTGAGTTTATTTGTATATACGCATGCGTTCGCGCTTGCGTGCGTGAGTACTTGTCTGTTTATCTGACGTCATTTGTGTACACGCATGTCTAATCACCCAAAAACAGGTATATATAATCACATAAACTTACATATAAATACACCCCCACGCACTCGTTCTGCACATTATATACACCATAGCTGCATTCTGTGGACACCCTTCGATTGTGAGCCTTCTGCTCGAGTCTGGGGCGGATAGAACTTTGATAGACAAAGATGGACAAACAGCTGTGGATATTGCGGATGATGACGAAATTAAACGGATATTAGCGTAAGACAAACGTACATACATAATTCACACGCTTCTAGGTCACATTCATTTGGACTCCATCGATTGGAAGTTGGAACCAAACGAGATGCGGTGGATGAACATAAACGAATAATAGCGCACGTCACGGATGAAGATGACTTCACAGAGAAGTCACACATATAGCACGGACACATACACATGAACACCTAATTCAGAGTAGGCGATCGTTGAAGGTTTTTTTATTGTTCACTATTGACTATTGTTCCCCCCAAACTTGGCTCGGTATCGTCAAGCACATTCATATATGAATATATGTGGGAGTTTCCTCAACCGGAAAAACTAATCCAGTTTTACTTGAATATGCTGTTTTGCAGATCTTTACATTTACAGTATAAAATGTAAACAACCACACACCTACACATATTAGTAACAAAATCGTATAAATTTGTACGTACGCCCTCGTATGCAAATTCACGAGTGTTTCACACATACTTTTTCATGTACATATGACATGCAAAAGTAAAACTATATGCATATAGACACAGATGCAATACATATGTATAATCATGCATACAAATTCATATATATGTTATTATAGCGTATGCATATACGAAAGAGTTTATGTTTGCAATATTAAGTAACTGGCCAGCGACTATACTTATTACTCAGCTATGTTTAAGAGTGATACTGGTAGTCTGAAGTACTCAACTCGAAAGTGGTACCGTATATAGTATATAAATAAATTTTACTCGAACAAAGGCGCAGTATACATTTTCAAGAAGTTTAATAAGCTGGATGTATTAATTTCCGTGAATACGTATAGCATAAAAATAGTGAATTTGTAGTTTACAAGTTCATATTTTTTCGTATTACTGACGCACCGATCACTGCGGGCTGAGAGTCAAGTGTATGCAGTGCACGTATCTTTCCATGTAGTGGTGTCTGCATCTCATTCATTCCATGCGGAGTATAATGTACAATAGACCGGTAGTACCTGTGCCTCATCGTCAAAATTGGTCGTGACACGACCACATATGAACGTAAACAGGCCCCTGTACGTCAACATGAAGCATATCACCGCACTATCCGTGCATATATGTTGTATACATAGGTGCTTGAGTGCGCTTGCGCTTCTGCAGTGTTGACGTATTGCATAATCGTACACATGTGCATGTACACGGTTTCCGAAACGTTCACCGATGATATGTTTACGTTGTGTATCAAAGGTACAATGAGTAATGCTCCCAGTTTCCTCTTTGGTACAGTCCATGTCCCCTTGTTCGACATTGACGGAAAACATCAGGTCCAATACCACACCATGTGGAAACATAGTACCTCCGGTCAGTGTGTAAAGTTCGCTACTCTGTTCTTTTCGATGGTATGCATGTGATAATAAAACGAAAACATGTACGATGTCATCAACAGCTTCTTAACATGCGGATCGTAGTTCTTTTCTTCAAAATATACTACTATTCAAAGTATCACTGGGCAATTGTGCATTGTGAAGGCAATGAATCCTCTGCTAAATTCATTCGATATCGCAACGCTCAAGAGTACACAGAGAAGCCAACTATTCATAGCGGTTCCCCGCAAACAAACAAACTATAGGTATATATTTACAACCTACAGTTTTGTGGTTGTATATAGGTGACTATCTGTTCCCAAGTATACCACTGCGTCCTGAGACCATAGCAAAGCCTTCCTGTGACTGAAATGCTTCAGTTGGGCAATGCTTCAGGACTCGCACAGATGCACGTTTCTCTCGTGTATACATGTACAAACGTTTGAGTTCTCGGTTCGTTGCTTCATCACGTTGCCTGCACGAGTATGAGTACGTTGAAACCCAGTGGTATGCAAATGTGCGAGTGAGAAAATTGTGAAGGGTAGATGATGCAATTGTTTGTTGAACATGTGTATGAAAGAGTACATGCGGTGTATACATATGTCATAAACTGCACTGCAAGATGTACCAATATCTTAGTTAACCAAACCTTGCGCACACACATACAAAAGAAATGCATCCAGGCTCACAGCTATACATGCATCATCAACCAAAAGAAGCAACCAAAAGAAGCCGAGATACGAAAATATGCAGGAATGTTGGATAAAACTTTTTCATGATTTGTGTTGCACACATATATACATGCCTTGAGTACTCTTTACGAGATATATACGTGTGGGGGTATGTTGGTAAGAAGTTCATGTTCATGACGCACATTCTACATTGTGGGCATGTATCTCGTCCACGATTTGTCTCCGCCATCTAGTAATAGAGTCACATAGAGTAAGTGATTTTGGATGTGTGTACGTTTTTCAATATAAAAAAAACAGTAAGAGTACAATACGAAATACCTTTTTCCACTGATCGATGCAATGATCGCAAATGACGGTATGGCCACAGGGGCTAAACGTGACCATTGGCTTGTAGTTCCAGCAAATCACACACTCTTCACTTGGCGAGGGTGCACGTACGGATTGTCTTTCATACCTATTAGTCCGTTTTCTCGACGCCAACGTTTTCTCTAGTTCGCACCGACTACATGTAATGTATATGACTAGTGAGGGAACGATAAAATATCTATGCATGATCAGCAAACGCTTATCCGTCACTACTGTCGCTTACATAGTTCTGTATTTGGGATCTATTGAGGAATATACATTCACACAGGTGTGCGTGTGTAACATACATGCTGTATAACTGTGCTACAGCCTCTATTTTGAGGGTAAACTTTCTCAAGCCTTCCGACCACATGATGCTTTTCGTGCATGATATGAAGGCAACTCCTTCTCCGCTCGCAAACAATTATTCAAGAAATTACATGTGAATGTACAAACACATTACATGTTTATTACATATATATAATATGGGGTGTTTACGTCTGCCCACAAGGCAGGAACATACAATTTAACTAAATTATGATATAAGCGTGCATACTTCTACATTTGTTTCTCCCCTTACCGTTCTTGTATTTGAGCACACATTCAGCCGCCATATTGCAAAGCTCTGCGTTCGCGACATTCACGTTAAACCAAATAGCGATGTATGATACACTCAAGCCGAGATGCATCACGATTACATATATACAATAGCAGCAATGGCAAATACATACCGTTTCCGGAGTATGTACATTTGTGTTGGATTTGCTTCTACCTCTAAGGCATCTCTGAGTTCATTTTCCAGACTCTGTAGCTGATACAGATTGAAGTTGTTCAAATCCGCGAGTAGAGGGTCCACTGCCTGACTAAACTCATGCGGATGTCTCGCTCGTCTTTCCTCTCGCCTGAATATGTACATGTGACGTAAACGTGGTGTGTGTGCATGGGTGAGTGGTTTGGATGTACATGGAAGGATAGGGCCATTTGTTTAACTGTAACTACTCTACTAGAAACACCCACTGAAGCTTTCTCTCCCGGGCATAACAAACAAATGCATATGAGGATTGGGTTAGTGATTGTTAGTGAATGTAGCCTCAACACACGCACACGTTATTACATACACGCACACGTTATTACATACACGCACATCTCGAAGAAAATGTACAAACGTACTGTTGGATATGTAGATGTAATGCATATACATATCGTGAAAGTTGTGAAGTAATAATAAAGGGACACGCAGATCTGGTATCTGACAACGTACAGTTTCCAACCAAGTAAATACCTACAAGTATACCAACAAGTACGCATACAAGCAGTCTTTTGTCACACGCAGACAAATATATTACGAATTGAGAAACTGCGCGTTATTCCAGAAGAAAAAAAAACTCATCAAACTCTAGAAATAAAAATGGAGATATTATTACTTGATGAAGAGGTGATAAATCGTTTCTCTTACGCATCCTCAGACACACTGAAAAGGCTACACACCTTACACATACTGTAGTGCATACATAAAGACAGACGACAGACTAGTACACATACATTGGCATATATACCTAATCAATGCTCGACATGTTCTCAACATCTGCACGACATTCCACCAAAAGACAAAGTTATCAAACGCTACAGATATAACAAAAGGAGAAAGGGCGACTTGATATCGCGGCGACAAGTGATATCCTTTCTCTTTCGCAACCTCCAACACGCGTAACTGCGGCCAAGCTGCGCACTTGATCACATTTGATATGGTCAAGTCTATTAGGCCGTACCATACCAGTGCCAGTGTGGGTGAGACTAGGAAAAACGTCATCCAGAATGATCTTGGAAGGGGCTCGATGGTATCCAACGTAGTAAATTTGGTAGCATAGTCGTACGGGGAGGCCCTTAATATATGCAGGCGAATATTGTAAATATGTGTCGGAAAGGAGACAAGCGTGTGAATATGCAGTGGTTTGAGAACGTAAACGTATACCCCGTTTGTGTTGGGGGTGAAGACAGTGTATACCTCATCTGCTATAGATGAGAGTGCGATCGAGATCGAGTTTGAGTGAGGGTGATGGTGTGTAAGAGAGTTTAATATATGTATGTGCGCGTGTTGGTGTATGTATGTATGTGCGCGTGTTGGTGTATGTATGTATGTGCGCGTGTTGGTGTATGTATGCATGTGTGGATGTGCGCTTGTGTGTATAATACGAAAATGACATTTCTACACTCACATTAAGAAAGTATACTCTACGTATCTTTGGATGATTGTATAAGCGTTACCATAAACGGCTATGCATGATAAGCATGCATTTACACACTAAACAATTTATATACCTATGAAGATTCATAACATTGATCTCCTTTTGCGTTTCGTGAAGTAACACTACGGTTTGCTGAAATACGTAAAAGTTCATGAGAGTGCAAACGGTCATCAACGCCGTCACGGTGTGGTCGAGTATTCTAAACCGATCCATGTTGATATAAACGTTTATGCTAACGTGAGATAGGTAGATTTGTATATTCGTGCCCGTATATCGGTAAGTGAGCCACGAGGCTATGCATATAACCTTGACTATAACATATACACGTGGAATAGTGTTCAAAGATAGGTATTGGTAGTGAACATCTATTCTATCGCTCGTTTCAGTAATGGAAGCTATGCTATTATTCTCCGCGGTCAAAATGCAGGTTGTACGTCGGTTTTTTACGTTTCTACATTATATAGAGAGTTTGTGTAAGGATATTTAGGGAGGGTCCACGTGCATGAGTGCATGGATGCCCTACAATTTTCGTAATTGATCCGTATGAATAAGAGTCACAACGATAATTGAATGAATGCGTGTAGGGGTCTTGAGTGTGTCGAGGGTTTGTTTGAGAAAGTGAGTGTGTGCGTGTGTGCGTGTGCTAAGTGTGTATACGGGTGCTTGTACGTGTATACATTCGTACACTTTCCGAGAGAGAGAGAGAGAGAACGTGTGTGTATGTGTCTTGAGTGTGTGTACGTGTGTCTTAAGGGTGTACTTGTGTGTCTCAAGTGTTTGTATGTTTGTAATGCGTGTACGTTCCTACACTGCCCCGAGCGAGAGACACACACAGAGAGAAAGGTAGTACGTATTTCAAGTGTGTGTATGTATGTGTTAATCGTGTGCACGTGTGCTCGTACACTTCCTGACAGAAGAGAGCGACGGACAGAGAAAGACAGATTCATATACAGCGAGAGAGAGTGTGTGTGTGTCGTGGTGGCATGCGTTTGGGTTTAATGTTATGTGCACAGCAGCCAGCCGTTTGGAGGGGCACAGCGTACCCAATGGCCTGTAAAGGTGACGCGACGTTTTTTCGTTAGGCACTGACGACGCCTTACCCATTGGTCAAAGGATGCGTTGTGTTACAATCGAATGACGGTGTCATATATGTAGACGAGACACGCTCCGCCCCATATACCGTATCTTTAAACCCTACCATGCGAAAAAAAGTTGCTAGAGGCTCCCCGTACCGTCATGTGAAATCCTTTACAGATGTATACGAGACACGCTCCGCCTCATAAACCCTAACCCTAAACCCCACCATGTGAAAAATGAATCCCTTACATGTGTAGACGAGACACGCTCTGCCCCACAAACCCTAACCCTAAACCCTACAATGCGAAAAATGTTACTAGAAACTCCCCGTGCTGTTATGCGAAATCCTTTACATATGTAGACGAGACACGCTCCGCCCCATAAACGCTAACCCTAAACCCTACCATACGAAAAATGCTACTGGACACTCTCTGTATTGTCATGCGAAATCCTTGCATACGTAGACAAGACACTCCGCCCTACCTTACCATGTGAAAATTTTACTAGAAACTTAAGTACCCCCCCCCCACTCATGTGAAATGCTACTAAATACTCTCCGCCCCTCTGGAACATCTACCCCCTCTTCGTCTCCATCATGTAAAACGCTTCTAGACATTCTTCGTCTCTCTGCACCTCACCCCCCCCCCCCCGGGCAACAATACTCCACCCACATCCATCACCAACAGTCTTTACTGCTGGAAGTATACTTGCTGCATTCTTGTTCGCCACCAAGCTAATCTCATTGGGGTGATCAGAAAGCTTAATGTATTGATAATGGTGGTTAGCCCAAAGTACCATTGTACACAGAATAAAAACTCTGGCGCAGGTGAGTAAAGTGGTGCTCGCTGGTTTACACGCGGTATGAAGATTTGTCTTAGGAACAACTAGATTATAGACAACACACATTCTAAAAATGATTCAATACCTCTTGTGAATGAAAGGGAGGTTCATCTTTTAACGCGTAGGAACGACTCAACGATAAGTGAGATGCTATTCAATGTGAATTAAAGTTTATCTCGTATACAGGACATATAAATGAATGCGTTATAGTTGCTCACATTTCTTGTTTAAGTTGCTCGTCCTTTTATGTATCAGAATGCGAGCTGGACCAGCAACATGGTAATATATCGTGGTAAAGAGTACAAATCAACGAAACCTTCACGTGTCCGTATAGTAGAGTGATAATGAATGTCAAAGTGAAGAAATTCAACCAAGCGCGGGTAAACGGCGGGAGTAACTATAACTCTCTTAAGGTAGCCAAATGCCTTGTCATTTAATTAGTGACGCGCATGAATGGATTAACAAGATTCCCTCTGTCCCTATCTACTATCTAGCGAAACCACTACCAAGGGAACGGGCTTGGCAGAATCAGCGGGGAAAGAAGGCTCTGTTGAGCTTGACTTGTCGATGAATAATCTGTACATACGTAAAAACATTCTTGATAACCTCCATTAACTCGATGGTAAGGGTATTATGTTTGTTAAAGATGTGGTTATTATCATCGATATTTTATGTATGAGGCACGTGTACTTTTATGTTGTCATTTGCCTTCATGATGTCATGTCTAATATGTTAAGTTCGCAAAAACTCTGAATATTTCTAGCCTACAGAAGAGATTAGTTTTTCTCCTGATAATTCGCATAACAAGCAAAACAGGATGTTCTTGTATTGAACGCACATCTTGAATTATAGAAAGGCAAATTACACGCAAGGTGATTGATTGGCACCCGAGAAAATTGGTACCGAGGCAACACGAGTGTAAAGGAAACACTTTAAGGGATTTAAAAAACGAATATATTTCACCAATTTTTCTTCTATGGGACATTGCAACTTGTAGTTATGATGAAACAGGTGTACAATACAAGTACAAGATACGCAGCCGTCGTGACGGGAAAATCGGGATGATTTTCACAAGCATTCACTGCATGAGGAAATAACATGGAACCCGCAGTCATTCTATTTGGTAGTACATTGTTTGTTTTATCGAGCATCTTGACTGTTACCCTATCAGCGCTATGTTGAGGTCGAAAGACTTCACACTAGGAAGCCGTCAACATACTATAAGAAGGGTTGATTATTTATCGTATGGATAATATCTTAGGCCGCTTTTGTACACATATGTGCTCTTCGCGTTTGAACAACTTGGGTAAAATACCTGTACGCGACAAAGATGAATCAATTCGTATGATAATTACAGGTTTGCGACGTAAAAGTAGCCCGACGAACATTACTTCATAGTGCAATTGTTTGTGCCAGCATATATGTGATGTCCGCCATCAATTGTACAATACTGGATGGAAACCAGTTTGCGTTAGTCATACTACTATTTTTAGACTGACAACGATCTGGCAGACTTTTATCTATTATTCCCAAATATACTTCGCATGTAGTAAGTAGAAGAGTATAAAACTCCTTCTGGTTCTTTCAACCTGGAGCAAAATTTTATAGTGTCTATACGATGGGCACAATTGCACAACTTTGCATAACTACTTATTTGATCATGGATGGACTTTGTAGAAGGGCAATAAAACTTGGCAAGATGTTTGTTCGAGCACCGAAGTTCGCAACCTATGCTTAAGTTGGGGAGGGTGCGATTGTTTTTAACTGCATTACCATTTTTATATATGTGAGAGGAAGTCCTTAGACACCATTCTTTTATCATCTGCTTCATCCCATGAGTGAATAAATGAATATATATACTAAATATTAGTAAGAATAAATAAAATATTATTATAAAACGTACAAAGAGAGAATCTTAGTCAAAAAAAGTAAATAATATATATATCTAATTCATATTTCAAATCATCAACCATCGCGGGCTTACACTAAATCAGTGTTTGTATACATGTTTTTATGGAGTTGCATCCACCCAACACTTGTATTGTTCTACAGGTAAGGGGCAAAAATACCGCCCCCAGAAAGCGCGACAGTAAATGACCGAAATCCGACATTGATTTTTCAGCATGAATCGCATTTTTATATATTTATATTTACTGGATATCCCGTTCTTTCAGCGTTGAGGCAGTAATTAGTCGGTTGATTAAACTATGGTTACGTCCGTCCATCTTCGGATTTTAAACCTTGGACAGACCGAAATTCGTTTCGTAAATGTTGTCAAGGTTTCTCCAATCCTCTTCTCACTAGAGTACTCATGAGTAAAACTTGAGAGTTGAAGAGTCATTCGGTGGAGAACTGTTTGGGAGTGTCAAATCAGTCATACGTGAATAGGATATTTTAATTCGCTACTCCGGCTGAAGCTGTATTACGTTAGCTGTGGTATCGTGCATCCATTGGAGCGCATGTTGAAAACCTTTCATATATATTGACATTTTCGGACCGAGATTAGATACAGATACGAAGGCGTAAACTAGCTTTGTCATACGGGAATAATACGAGTATCTAACTGTGATAGAGTACTTACATAACTACTAGTTACGTATTTTTGTCTTCAATTTGCGTCTCTTACACCGCTAAATGCCGATAAAGAGTAGACTTACTCCTTTAGAGCAACCCCGTGGATCGAGATATCGAATGACGAATCGCTACAGACATTGAGTGGGATTTGTCCCGTCCTGCCATATGTATAAACACGTTGCACTACACTTAGCAATTGGCACAATTGCAACAAGACGTATAATGTGCACACTGCACCACGTTAATATCTGAAGTGAATGAATATATATATCAATGCAATGATCTATATGCATTGATATATATACATATAACATATCGTCCGAATATACCCTCAAGTGTAAATGGTACACACACACATGTGGACCTTGAAGACGTTTCAGACTCCCTTATACAATCAGAAATATATAACATGTTGCCTGAAACCAATCAGCCGAAGGATCCAACATTCGTTCGGAGAGCAACGGTGCGTCGTTCAGGGCTTCTCGACCTATCGCAGATAAAGAGAGTACAGGATTACTACTACGATACAAATATTCGCGAAGCAGATGAAGAACTTTCCAGGTTATTTACTGAATCTTTTGAAAAAGCCTCATTCGGTAATGCAATGCAATACACAAAGACAACTTGAAATGTTTTCTTATGTTCCGGGATGAGTGCCACCCAGAGCTGTCTCCATCAATCAAGCCTCCATAAACCTAGAGTCATGAATCAGCTGAGAAAACGCCTTCGTTACAGCTCGAAACGAATATGTTATCCACTGTCATGATCTAATTCCCCGTAATAGAAAGAATCACCTTCACGTCGACCAGTGATGTGAAGCAGATCAACAGAAAACATCCACGTTATTTTCAGGGTACCGCCCTGTTGAGTACTGTACATCCCCTCTTGACTTTGTACAATTCTTCGGTCTAAACATTAGTATTATTAAATTAAGAAATTACTTCCGCTAAATATGCCTTGCCTAGTATTTGCGAGGTTTCGATCGTATGTGCAGGTTGTTTTTTTTTTAATGGGATAGCAAATGCTGACCAACGTTGAAGCATAGAGTGGACAATCCATTTTTAAGAAGTTTATATCAATATTATAGTCCATAAGTGTATAACTTATTTTTTCAGCCTATCGAAATGATACATACAAATTCGCTGCTAATGTTGTTCCTGCTTAGTACGTCTCGTCTCCTCTGTACGAACCTAAATTTCAACTAGATTATTAGTCTAGTCATGCGTAACAATTTAGTACCATACTAGGTCAAACTTTCTATTCCGGATAACAAATATAATCCAGCAATATTTCTTCGTTTGTTTGTGCAAATGTGATAGTAATTCCGAAAGTGTCTACGAAGGACAACCGTGTCATATAGTTCATCATCGTATTGCGAAAAGATCTCCACAGCACCGTTGCATGTTAAATAATGAGCCTCAATGAACCACATGGCACTACAAATACCATCATCTTAGTGGGTACAAATGTTGTCTATATTTCTTTAGCTTTGTCATTGAATTAATATATAGAAAGAGTTTAGGACATGTATGTGGCGGAAGACCTGCGTGTCGATCTCCAATAAAAGTATGGATGAATGATTAGGTTGTGCTGCTTGGGCGTGTGAAGTGCAAAAGCTGAGGAGAACACTTCCATCTGTATTTTGTACTGGTTCACACGCATGCTTGCGTTGACACAGTGAACCACTTACACAGGTAAGCAAAACTGTTTGGTTAAGTGGCCTTTTATAAGGTCATCCATCTATGTGCAATCCTACCGTGTGATGAAACATTTATATAGACAGTTCGGTACTAAACCACGCGTCATGCCTTAACAGCGCGAGCCTCTTTACATGCACACCATGCACACACATACATATGCACACGCAAACAGAAACACAGACACAAACACACACAGACACACACACCACTTCCAAGTACTCAAGCTCATGTCAAGAAGAGTGCTTGTGTAACGGGGAAATTCGAAGAGAATAGGTGCGCTTGAACTGCGCATTTCCTCGCGAATAGTTTACGTGTGCACGTTGTGAGACTGACGAGTTATCTGTTGTTGACCCATGTATAGGATGTCGGAAGTTGTTAACAGTAGCGGAGAGCCCATGGATGGCGACTTCGTGCCCGAGGATGTTGTGCACAAAGCGGAAGCGTTGAAAAATGAAGGAAATTCCTTCTTCAAAGGTAGATCAATCTCATTTCACTGAAGTAGGGAGTGTTTCAATTGACATGTTTAAATGTATATAGATTGCAGGAACGCGTTTGCACGCGAATTCATGTCATAATTCTGCTCCCAATTGTATTTATATAGAGTTATAAATTACACCAACGTTCACGAATTTCTTTGTCATCGAGTGCAATCAAGTAATTGTACGTTCACGAACTCATTAGCACGACAGTAGTCTCTCAAATTGCAGAAAAGCGGAAACACAAACGCTGCATGCACCTATGCATACTCGTACAACTATATATGTATATATTATAGTACTCGACCACAAACATATGCTAGCACATGACAACAGCTATTGGTTCTTCGTACTGCTCAAAGAAGAAGAATTTAAAGATAATACGAACAAGCTTATATACTCGTCGAGAAAATCAATCAATGCACTAGAGAACGCAACCATACATTAACGTTTTGCTCACCCCAGTACTGTAAACACAATAGATGAAGTTTTTCCACGTAAAAATTCATGAACGTCAAAATTCACACGAACGCACGTATGACTCAGTTCAAATGTGAGTCGGACTGGTCTCACGCGTCACTCCTACCCAGTACTTGTTGCGCACCGCACTCACACTTTCACACGACCAACAGAACTCACATTCATGACTGGTGTTCGATATATGTAGAAAAAAATGACCCACTACCTTTGAGACTAAATGCAACTCGTACACGTACATAATATATGATTTTCAACAGAGGGTCACTACCATGACGCCATTGAAAAGTATACTGAGGCCATTGACCTAAATCCCACCGTTGCCTCGTACTGGTCTAACCGTTCGTTCGCTTATCTTAAAACCGAAGCGTTCGGCTACGCTTTGATCGATGCTGACAAGTGCATTGATATGGATTCAAAGTTCGCCAAGGTATGTAAGTGTATGTAGGTGTATGGTCGGGGTACAACTACTTGTACAGGCAATTCACATAGAACTGAGTGTATGTATGCTCAGATAAGTATTTATACATTGCAATGTGCAGAAATCACATACAAACTTGTAAGCCCATACTCTCAAGCACAGAACTCACATTTAATTTCGAATGACTTGGTCAATCAGTGTGTGTAGTTGCGTATTTGTGTACACATGTGTGTGATGCACATCTCGATAAAAGTACTCATTCAAATAGATGCGCACACATCAATGTAATATAGGGTTACTACCGTAGAGGCTCTGCCAACTTTGCTTTGGGACACTATAAAGAGTCTTTACGCGACTTCCAAATTGTGGCCAAAGCTAAGCCGCGCGATAAGGACGCACAACAAAAATTTAAAACTTGCCAAAAGATTTTTAACAAGATGATGTTCGAGATGGCAATTTCTTCTGATCGGTATGTGTTGAATTTTACTAGAGCCCCCCGTTACCAATATATTGCGGCTTTTGAAGAAGCCCATAAATCCGTACACCAACACATTATATTCACAGCAAATCAGAAAAGAGTGTTGTCGAAGACCTAGATGTCGATTCTATGCGTGTAGATGACTCCTATGATGGACCCCGCATGATTGATGGTAAAGTAAGCGTTGAATTCGTGGAAGAGATGAAAACTTTCTTCAAGAACGAGAAGCGGTTGCATCGTAAGTTCGTCTATCAGATTCTCATCCAGGTGTGTATTTTGTCTTCGTGCGTGTGTATGTACGGTTGTGTGTTTGTGTATGTTTTTTGAATTTGTATAAGCTAGTAATTTTGCCATATGCAAGACGCGTGTATGTTATAGGCTTCATACTGGTTGATGAAATCATATTTGGGATAAGAGACTGAATCGCTTATATTGTATGGGATGATGTAACCTTGAGAGTCTATTTATCAGTTTCTCATTTTGGTATGTGAATAGTAAGTATATGTATATTGGTCCCCCGAGCGCATTTTCTTATCGTGGTGCTATTCATGTATCACACGCGAAGAAACACATACCTCTACATATGCAATAATACCTGTGCACATTTGTTCCTACAGGTGATGACATTTTTCAAGAATCAACCCACACTTGTAGATGTGCAATTACCGGTCGATGGCAAATTCACAATTTGTGGGGATATTCACGGGCAGTACTATGATTTGTTAAATATATTCGAACTCAACGGTATACCAACCAAAGACAACCCGTACTTGTTTAACGGCGACTTTGTAGACAGAGGCTCATTCTCATTGGAGGTTATATTGCTTTTGTTCAGCTACAAGGTATGTATGTGTATGCGGGCGTTGAGTGTACGTAGTTTTAGGAACGATTGTATTACTATGGTTGTTTATATATGAAGCATTACATGTATGTAGATTTGCGTATATAGGTAGTGTGCGTAGATGTGTGTGTTGGGTTATGTATTACTCTAGGTGTTTTCAAATGTAAGAAATACAGGCATGGAATCGAGCATAATCGTCGTATACCTTCAATATATTGTGATACAAGCAAGATGATCTTTACGTTGATCAGGAGCTATAAGTATATACAGGATATATCCAGATACATACACAGACCGATGTATACGTATGAAGTGCTCATTTTCACAAACGCGCATTCATATTTAATATTCCAGCTTCTATACCCTGATCATTTCTTCATGGCACGAGGAAACCACGAGAGCATGAATATGAACAAGATGTACGGCTTTGATGGTGAAGTCAAGGCCAAGGGTTCTGACGTTATGGTGGAATTATTCCACGAGGTCTTTAGAACAGTCCCACTCGCACACTGTGTGGGAGGAAAAGTTCTTTGTGTGCACGGAGGATTGTTCAGTAAAGATGATGTGACACTAGATGATTTGAGGAAAGTGGATCGATTTTGTGAGCCTCCAGATTCAGGTATGTCCCCTTAAACGTGTAGAGAGTAGGTAATGTGACGCACGACTTTGAAAAATGTATTCGAGGACTTGTTCTTTGAGATGTGCACAGCTAAAACACAAACACAACTAGTATACTTTGTCGATTATGTTCTGGAATGATGATTACAATTCACGACGGTCTTCTTATGAATTCTTCTTGATGAAAATGTCTCGTATGGGCAAATAATCTGACTTGTACGCATATGTGAACATTCTTAGTCCAAGGGCACAACCATGCGGGCGTTTGTTTGTTTCCTTTCATTGCCGCACAATCATCAACTCTCAATAATCAAACTCACCTACACTCGTATACATTGTTTTGTTTGACAGGCCTTATGTGTGAGATGCTGTGGGCGGACCCCCAGGCTGCGCTCGGTAGAGCTCCATCCAAGCGAGGGGTAGGATTGCATTTCGGTCCGGATGTTACTGATGCGTTCTGCCAGCAAAATGGTCTAGGTATGCGCTCTGAACGTCTTGTACCTGCGAATGGTTTAATCCTTTGAATGAACTCATACATGTTAAGTCCCAGTTTGAAATCAAGAAAACGGGATGATCTGTGTGTTCAAATCTGCTCGTTCACTAATAGTTTGGAACATGCCAATTTGTCATTTTTGGAGTATTTTTATATCTCTGGAGCCCGATTTATTTTGGCATACATTTGCACTTAAATAGAAAACCTCGCATCACTTGTACCCGCCTGTCTACCGACGTCTTTTATTTTGCCATTTATTAGAGTTTGAATTCACCAGCGATCAATTGTCATCTGTCTTAAGTCATGCAATGTATAAGACCAATCTATTGTCTTCAATGGTTCTGCTGGCACGAGCTTGCATATGTTTACGTATTTTATATTGATAAAAAGAATGATGATTACAATCACGACGGTCTTCTTAAAACCTTTGATGAAAGCGCCTCGCATGGGCATATAATCTGACTTTTAAGATGGATAGATAGATGGATGTATCTTTTGAGTTTATTGAAATTGTTTAGATTGTCTTCATACATTTTTACACAAAAAGAGTATTCAACGTCTACTTTTCCCTATTCAAACGTGGTAAACAGACTATATCGTTCGAAGTCACGAGGTCAAGGACGATGGTTACGAAGTCATGCACAACGGAAAGTGCATCACTATTTTTTCTGCCCCTAACTACTGGTGAGTTTATGTGCATATTGACACGGTATGTTTAAATTCACACGTGGATTAAGGGGGGCTTTTTTGGAGGGGGGCATACATGGATACGGAAAAGCCATGCTGTACTATGTTTGTTATGAACTGTTTGTATATACAAACATACATGTGTATTGGTTGATAGACAGTGTATACATAGCGTCCGTATTTTCGCTCTAGAGTGACTGTGTTTCTTGTATGCACAAGGATGATATATCTCTAGCATATATTCGCACTTGCGTGTTAGGCATATAGATAATCAAATTATGCTTTGTTTAAATCCAATTTATTGTCTTCAATGGTTCTGGTTCTACTGACACATGTTTGCATTATGTATTTATATTGTAAAAGAGAATGATGATTACAATCACGACGGTCTTCTTAAACCCTTTGCTGAAAGCGCCTCGTATAGGCATATAATCTGACTTTTACTATATATACATGTGTGTGTGTTTTGAGCTTATTTTTTGTCTAGTATTACGTACTGTTTATACTTCGATATCTTGCTAATGTTTTGATGACTTGTTTGTTGGAAAATGTACACAATTTCGCTTACATTCTTGTATTTTTTCTCTCAAACAACCCAAAAAAACTTGAACACAGTGACCAGATGGGTAACAAGGGTGCATTCATTAACATTAGGGGCGACGATTTCACGCCCAAGTTTACGACTTACGCCGCAGTGGTATGTAATTTTAGTATTGTACGGATTTATGTACAGTGTGTTTTGCAATAACCACACACAGCTGTTGATTGTTTAAAAAATATACAACTCATGTGTGTACAATTCTTATGTTCGTGAAAACGCAATATTAACACTAGTATACCTACGTATACGTCGCATGCGTACCCATGAATATGTAGTATTTGAACCATTTTACAGACGTCATTTTATACATTTACTTCACACACCCTGCCAAAGCAAGTGTTTATGTACATATTCCTGGATGTCTCATTCACCATCTTCCCTTTTCCTGTTACGCAGCCACATCCCAATGTCAAACCGATGGCGTACGCCTCACCGTTCAGTATGTTTGGATTGTAGATGTGGGCATGCACAAGTATCCAGGAGCGCCCCTGCCTGTCTTCCGCTAGCATCACACAACCCCATAGTCTCATAAGCATTTATAATTCATAACCATTGTGAATTGCATGTAAATAAGTCTCTGAATTTGGAAGTGTTGGCGTATGTTTACGCACATGCTTTTAATTAATGGCATGTACGTTAATATGGTACGGAATTGTAATCACAATTGTAAATATAAAATACTATACCATACCTTTAGTCGAAAATAAAACAGAGTAATCAACAATATGCGACGTATTTATTTGTGTACATCATGAATGTGCATATTCGGTTGCCTTACACCGTTTGCCTGGAAACCATATTGGAGTTACTTTTATTCGCAGTCATACAGATTATCCGGCGCCAATGTACATATTTACATACATTTGTTAATATAAACATACTGGGGGGTGTGATAGCTCCTGTTTGTGATACACTTACAAATTCTGCACGACAGATCCGATGTCACTCGCTTCAGCAAACAATTTGGCAATGCTTTCGAAGCCCTGTACATCTGCTTCGTCCCAGCCGCTAAGAACACCATTGTCACTATCGAGTACACCAAATACAACCTAAAATACAGATATATAATTGCAAACCAAAATATTCATACGTGAGATATGAAAGTCCACCTGGACAATTCTCATCCATCTGAATATAGCCAAAGTGCAGCATGCATTATTTCCTATGCGCAAGTCTAGTCTAAAAGACATGAAACATGCTAAACATTTGAAATAAACATAACCGAACACGCTCTACAGTATGATAACATAAGAAATTCACACCTACCCCATTCTTATCCATTAGAGGTATAACGATTTCTGATTTTGACGCAGAGTCACAGGCAATATGACCGGGGAAGGCGTCCACATCGTCAACGAGCTGAAAAACGACGGAATTATTTGTTGTTATTACACATTGACAAGAACAGGGATAACGAATAGTGATTTAATATTCCGTGTATGCACACGCATGCATTTGTTGTGTTAATAAACTTGCAGAAGGGCTGCTCCTACGAGTCAGATATTATACATGAATATGAGAAGCAACGCATTTAGTTGGGAAATCTGTTTTGTCAGACAAACTAGATCATTTTATATAAGGCACATACCATGCATACACACACGCGTATTAGCTAAATCAATACAGGCATATGTAGATACACTTTATCACAGATTAGGGACATCAAACCAATGCCAAGGTCGCTCACATAGCGTAAACTCGTACTCTGCGCGCTTTCAGAGATGGGATCTACATATAAATATTCTTCTCAATATTAAGTGAAGTAAATTATAACTGCATTTACGTACATACAACTGTTTACACAGGCACCAATATACGATTGGGTATATATCTCTACTTACCATATTTTTCTTAAGGCTAACGGAAGTTCCGCAAACTCCCTTTCCGATCTTAATTCTGGTGCAAGCAACTAGACCGTGGAACGGACCAAGCACAAGCCCGCCATTACGAATGAAATAAAATCCAACCCAATTGACCTTTCCCAGTCTGTCATTTCTCGCCTTCAAGCAGCTCCACATGAGAGATGACAGGTTCGCTGCATTACAGCTGTACGTACGCATGTGTAGAAGTGAGTGCGTGAGCGCTGTGTTGCAAGCGTGTGTCTCTTCTCTCTCTGTTCATTAAGTTTACGAAATTACACATGCTTGTTTTGGTTGTGATGTCTGTGACATTTTTGTATCTATGTCGGCGAATGAGTGTGCACACATTTATGGATAGGTATACGCATATTGATATATTTGTTGAGTATTAGGTATGTCGGCGAGTGAATACCTGTCCACACATGTTGTGTGTGCATGTATATGGGTCTTTGTGTATGTATGTGCGTAGAATTAACTTACACATAATCAGTTTCTCCATCAAGTAAAGCCTTTGCAAGACTGAGAAGCTCCGCCCAGAAGTCCTTCGGAGATAATGAAGAAGAAATTTCGAAGATGCCACCCCCCATCGTGTAATGTCATCTACTTGGTCTAAACGTCAATGTGAACTTTAAACTTGAAAAATAACGGAAATCTGAATAGCCGATCACTAGTCTTGTACAGGGGTAGTAACATTAGCTATTCCCTCCCACTATTAGTGAAACTTTAGTAGTACTATATAGTAGTATTATTAGTATTAGTAGCAACGAAAGTAGTAACAAAAGTAGTTACAGAAGTAAAAGTGTAAACAAACAACTGCACACGTGGTCAATTGGAGAGGTATTGGTTACTAAATATAGTGTCAAATGGATATTCAATTTTTTAAATATCTCAACATTCATTTGTTCATATCACTTCCATACAGGAAGACAGCCAATAGGAAGATATATAATTAAACAAGACTAAAAACGTATCACCCAAGATTGCAAGTGATAAGAAATACTTCCCTATATTCAATCCACGTGAAGATCATCACATATGAAGAGAGTCAGTATCTTGCGTTACGCGATTATGGGGGGTGGATGATAGTGCACCCTCAGTTGTAATTCCAGCATGGCCTCAACCATGATGCAGGAATCGCTGGGAAGTACTTGAACGGTAATATAATTGTACAACGTTGAATGTTGACGCGTTTAATGAACACTATGAACACTGATGTTCGACATAGTTGCCGCCGAACTGCTACAAGCAGTGAATAGAATACTCAAGTATAATAACTGCAATGGGTTGTCAGAACAGATACAGCAATCACGCCATCCCACCAATGTCAACAGACCGAAATATATGAGAAGATCTCACAATACAAACCACATGTGGATAAAACGATTCTATACCCTATTCCTAACCTCGTGTATACATAGTCAAATCAGGTTTTTGCTCCAAATGGTATGATCGACCAAAGCATCTGGATGTGCAATATATGGGGCGAGTATGTATGATACGTAAAGTACGAACACACCGTATACACCATTTGGCTACTTCAATATGGTTATTGTAGGAGGAGAATAATCTACATTCTATCTGGGCTTAGGGTAAATAGATATGCCGGCATGGTTAAAGGTCAACAAACCATGGAAGAATGGTATTCTATAGTTCATGAACAACGTTTATTCACTCCTACTAACGAATATGAATAAAGCCTTCCCGTTTGTATCATCGAATTGATTGGTTTCGGGTAGGGCCGAGATAAGAGTTACACGAGTAAGACGAAGGTAGAGTGCATGAGTTCATTTGTGTTACATGTACATCAAGATTATATGAACCAACTCTCTGGGAGCGCAGATGTGAGCATCATGTAACGCTTTACTTCCCATCCTTAATGATGATTCTGTCAATGCGGCTTGATCTATGACTCGAAAAGTTTGGGCCGCGAATACAATTTTGCACACATTGGGAGGTCACACAGTGACACGAACGAAGACTTTGTGTAGATACATGCGCTGTCACTTGGAACTACGTAGTATACAGAAATTGTAGCAGATCGCTTATGTTGTTTGCGCAATTCTGCTCTATACGAAAAACATGAACCGGTTATGCCCTGAAACTTCTTGCTTTAGCTTGGCATGCAGCTTGAAAAACTTTGAAATCGACGTACATATGATCGCTCACGCTAACCAAAGTGCAACCATAGGAATATTGCCCATCTCAAATAATGGTGTCAAATTCGAAATACCATTGAGCAGATGAAGATTATGGTTTGAAACAATTGGGCATGATTTTGCCATTTGATGAATAGGAATACAAGTACTCTGGTATTCAGAGTGAGTTTGTACAGTACGAGTAGAGATCATATTCTATCCTGCGTCAGGCTGTGCGTGTTTGACACTTTCGTACATTGGCGACGGGTATATTACATGCGTGAAGGCGACGAGGCTGCTGGTAACTGTGTGTGAACCATCTGGAATCATTTCAAATTATTTCCAAGTCTCTCCCGCCCCCACCCCGCCCCCCCCCCA